>JAODAC010028205.1:0-65935 GCA_027575185.1 Mimaenictus wilsoni
ATTTTATGAAGTCTATTGGCGGCAAAATGTAAAATGGTGTAAAAGATGAATGCCAGTAAAGGTCCTACTACTACTATTAATTTTTGGAAAAAATCAATTAAAATGATCGCAAAAGGCCTAATCCAGAGTGTATAATATTAAATTTGGGATCAATCTGAGAATACTCTTTCTGATGATATCCTCCTTAGCCCAGATTCATTGACACAAGATAACTTCTTTTGCAATATATTATTGTCATTTATATTAAATCATGGAGAAAATTCAGTCAATCTACTCCTGAGAACACCCTCTTTTTGATGATATCAGCCTCATAGGTACAATATGTCTTGTTTTTATAAATTAACTATTGTAAGAAAGTAGCCAATAATGTAATTAAATTATTTTCAAACATCTACAATTGAATATCACAACTATAAATTTTAAAGAAATCTGTAATTTTGTGCAGCAAAAACATGATTTGTTACAGAACTATGATTAGTTCCGCTATTCTCCGCTTAGTATTAACAGCGCTTATTTCCAATTCAATGCGCAAGTTTTGAGTGTACGATGTTCACACTCCCCAGGTCTAGATACGCTCGACGCCGAACCTCTTCGGATTCGTTGCGATGCGCTCATGTCGAGCGTAGTGGGAGTGAGACGTGTTTGGGGTCGCGTCGCGGAAACACTCGCAATACCTAACCTATCTCTCTGCGCATTCAATGTTTATCAAATGCCAGCGAGCGCGCTCCGGTAATGTTTTTATCAGCAAGTCAATCAGTGCAACCTGTGCATCTATCTGTCTTTACCTTGATTCTAAGTGAACAGTGCGAGTACCAATAGAGACAATCTGACAACCAAACAGTGAGTGGTGCATCACCCAGCATCCGATCTCGCATGCCATCAATTTCGCCAGTGCCGACGAGAGACAGACACCGGTTGTGTTTATGCTACCTGTGCGTCGGTGATCGAAAGTCGCGCGTCGGTCGGTGTGCCGGGCCGAGAGGAACAACGCACAATGCATTCGTGCAGCGTTGTAGTTGTACTTGTTGCTAAACAAAAGTGTCGTCGACGTTAGCAGTAAACCGGCCTGCGTATTTTTCTTCTTTCTCTTCTTCTCGTGTACATGTGCATGGTTTGTGTAGTTGGTTGGCAACGTGCGTGCTGTTTTTGCGGGTTCCTTCCTCAGGTGCCCTCGAGCGCGACAAGTGCGTTTTGCATGTGCTTACTATATCTTTCCCGGAAAACCAAAGACAGTGCAAACATGTGTTCAGGCTTTTAGTACGATTGGAGGTCGTGTGGTGGCGCGGTGAGCGTTTTTTGGCGCTTTAATGTGACGCACGGTGGTGCTGTACCTTTAAACAGTTATTTTCTTGGATAATTACCTGGTTTGGGATACAATCACAAGATGAATCCACGCGCTGTGCAACTTCAACCGTATCTGAACAATTCCCTGGCGATTCGTCAGGAGATACAGCGTTTTGAGAGTGTTCATCCATCGATCTACGCCATCTATGATCTGATTGAGTTGATTCCTGATGGTTTAGTGGCTCAACAGATTCGGGATCATGTTGTTTGCATTGAAGGTAAGACAGACGTTCTGAACTTTGCTTTTGATTGATTTTAGTTTATTATCCAAATATAGGAATATCAATGATTCTGTAATCCATATTTCCCCAAATACAAAGGTTAAGCTCAATGATATTAACTTATTCTTCTATTGTCAGTTTTCTAATACGATACTTGATAATCGTTCATGTCCATTAGAATAGAAGGACGAACACCCACACATTTTCTGCTGGGTGCAGGTTCTTCAATTTTGATAATTTAGTCGCACAGAGCAACATAAGTAATTCATGTAAAGTGCAGTTTTAGATTGTGATGTTTTTCAACTTCTGAGTTTCCTCAGGAGTCTTTCCCTATGTACCAAATCATGTTATAACGAACTTAACCTCCAATCAATTAGATTTATCAATTTCAGAAACTGCTAATGCCATTTCGACGGTTTTTATTAACCATGTTCTGTCATTATACTTGGTTCATGTTCATCAGAATGAAAGAACCCGCTTTCACTCACTGGGCGCGGTCCTTCATTCTGATAATTCAGCCCCACAGGGCAACATGTAAGATTTAGTTCATGTTCACTTCTAGAGAGGATAGAATGTTCTTTCAAGATAGGGTTTCTCAGTTTCTGCTAATGACATTTCTAAGGTTATTTTTCTCAATTGAATTATGTCATTATGCTTGGTCAAACAGATCATGTTCATGAGAATTAAAGATCGCGGATTCACACATTTCTTTTAAGGGACGTGAATCCTCCAATTTTGATTATTCAGTCCCACAAAACAGCAAATGTAATTCAGCACATGTAAAGTTGTAGATTCTGATATTTTTAAAAGTTAGTATCTATTTTTAAGTTCAGGGTTTCCTCAGGTTACTAGCATATTTCCCTATTTACCAAATTATGTTATAAAAATTGAACTTATCAGAATTATACATCTGAATATGCTTTTTGTTTTATTAATGTACATGTAGCTACATAGTAATTATTTACAGATAGTTCTAAATATCAATTGTCATAATTATAGTATTAGTAAGTAACCTAGAAACTTTTGAGGTTTTCATTTTCAAGTTCAGTGTTACACAGCGACTACTACAGCGACAGTACCTGTTCGAAATCTTTTCTTGGCGTGTTATTTCTCTATTTGTTAGGTGTTTGTTGCGTGGTGCACAAAGTATGCCAACTTCTCGGCAAACAACTTTCCATTCTATCGGTCGAATCGCTTCCTTTCTTACTGCCATCGCTTTGATCGATTTAGCTTCCACCTCGGGAGACGCGTTTCCATCAAGTTAAAGAATTGGGTGCGATTCTTCTCTCTTCGCCACGGTTCCATTAGTGGAATGCGTTAAATTGCAAATTGTAACCTCCTCACGTCTCTGAACACTGATGAGAGGTCTTATAAAGCACTTTGATAAAATAGAATTGGATCATTATGTTAGTTTTGACTTAACAACTTCTTTCACAATGGCAATTTGAGGGTGTACATAGTATGCCTTTGAATATTTTGCGCATATCATAGATTGTGACTGTCCGGTGGGTCCCACGCTAGAGTAAACCCAAAAGATCGATAAGACCCATCATATGCATGTTGTGCGACATACGGTTGACAAAGGGTGGCGTAGTCTCGACAGAGAGACTAGGGTGTATAGTGGGATTTGTTTGGGTGGTGTGAGCAGGGGGTTAGGCAGTTTTGGGACCTGGATAGAACAGTCTTGTCCTCTACCGAGAACAAGAGAGGTTCATACGTGATCGTCGGCACGCCCGGACCCAACGCGGACATCATCGTCGACTGCTACCTGCTTTTATAGCCGCATGCGCCCGGCAGGGGTGCGTGATTCCGTGTTGTGGCTCTGCTGGTGTTGATGTACCTGCATGCCAAGATATTTGAACAAACCAAGATGGTTTGCTTGACTTTATGCGTGCAGGCGTGCGTTATAAAGTTTTCTATTATGCCTGGCATCTGGGATTCGGTTTAATTTTGCTTCTTAGGTGGTTTATTGGTGCAATCTAAGGAAATAGACGGTTATAAATGTTTATAGAATGTTTTTATTGGTTTGGGAAAGTTCGAGTTCGTTTGACCTTTGCAGTTATTTCTTCCACTTTTAGATTAAGTTGATTTTATTTTATTTCTTTGGTTATTTCTCGATTTAATTTTTTTTATCAAATGTGTTTCATGGATAAGGAAGGAAGATATTTGTTAATGAATTTTAGTATAACTGAAAGAAGAATTTAAAAAAAGCAATTTTCTAGATCTTGAAGGAAATCAAAGGGCTTAGGCACATTTTTACAAACATACGAAGATTGAAACACATTTTAGCTGTGCAGTTTATAGAAACAAACACTACATTTATATATCATACTATATTAGGAACAAATTACTCGTGGACAGAAGAAGAATTCATTTTTATCTGCGTCCGGCGAAATTCGATCCCCCGACCATGATATTGAAATAACGGACCAGCAGAGTGTCTCAATTGTCCAACACGGAATTGAATGAAAATTTTTGTACGTGTAGTACATATTAGGGATGTCAAAAAAGTATCGGTATCGATAAGTATCGGTATCAATAAGTATCGGTATCGATACTACGTGTCAATACTTGTCGACTTTTATCGATACTTTAATTTTCGATACTTATCGAATCGTTTCCGATATTTTTTGATATGCCCCTACACTGAGGTCATCTGTTAATCACAACCACCAATTATGATGGTAATCGTACTCTGAGCGACCGATGCAGCGTTGGTTTTTTGAAAATATGGAAATTCAATCATTAAATTTATTATACCATGCAATAATATACCATCAAATCGACAAATTAAAATTCAATACATTTGTAATGAAATCAGTCGATGCTTACTGCTGAAGTATCGATACTTTTAAAATTCCATTGATTCGAAAATTATTAAATATTTCATTACTACATTCACATAAATTCATCTCAATATTACGGAATCGTATTTTTCACTAGTTCTTGATATTTATCGAACAAAAAACAGGGAGAAATGTAATCAAATAACGAACATTTTTAAATCAACATAGGTAGGCATTTAAAATACGCTTGCGCCTATTTTGTTTAGACTAACAATAAGATAAGGACCGTCAAGGAGCGACTTTTCAACAACCAATTCGTTTTAGTCAATGAATTGGTCGTGTAACGTAGATGTGTGAGAATTCTTCCAATTTTCATTAGTTGTTTCAATGACATTTATCAAGGAAAAAACAACCAGAAGAAATATAATCGAATAACGAACCTTTTAAATACAACAAATTTACGTGTTGGGGCACGCTTGAACATACGACTCACACGTTAAAACAAACAAATAACAAAGTGTTCTAATCCCACTTAACATGAACAAACACGACGACTAAATTAAGTTGCGGAAATCAGCGAATTGTGTGGGAAGATATATGTGATCCGTTTGAGATTTAATATGATTCAATACATTTTGTTTGATGCAATGCCGAGAACGAACGAATGAGTAAAATTCGTTAAACGCAATGCACGAGATAATCTTGAAACATATGGAAATTAATACCAAAATTATGCTTTTTATGCTGTACTTCAAAATAGTTTATTACTCATTCGCACAAATATTAATTAATTATCAATTCGTCGCAATCAAAGTATTAAAAGTTGATAAATTACAAGTTTCGACACTTCGAAGTCGATTTCTAAATTTACTCAATCAGTAATTTTACAATCATTAATTTTATTACTTAGGAATTACTGCGATATTTTTCATTCTCAAAATGTAACTCTCAAGTAGTAACATCAGAATCATTGTACCGATAATATACTGGAAGATTACTGTAACGAGTAAAAAATAATTTGAAAATACATTAACAGATGGCATCAATGTGTATTTTCGATATCAATAAGTATCGATACTTTTCTTCGATACTTGGGTATCGAAAGTATCGAAGTTTCAAAAGTATCGATACCAAAAAGTATCGATACTTTGAGAAAAGTTGACATCCCTAGTACATATATAGAAATAATTTGTATTAACGGGATTTTACGCCGTTTTCAAAAATAAAAAAGCAAAGTTTGGTATATATTGCTGTAACAGAAACTTTCGCCGTTTTCACAGTATCTTCAGCATCTTCACAATACAATATTACCCCTTCATGCTCATTAAATTAATTGCATCATGTTTTCTAACATTACAAGCTCTACCCGTATTTCACAATAATAGAAATGATAATAAATCATGTTGCGCTGTTGTTTTTTTTTTTTTTTTGAAATATTCTACAGCTTATCATACTCACAGATAAAAATTACAAATAAACATGTATTTTCATACACAAGATCAAGACAATCGTGGTACAGTTTATCTCTAAATCATATTTACAGCGGCATAAATATAAATGATTCTATATGGCCTGCCAACATTTTCGTTTGGCAAAGATTCAACTACGTTGCATTCCACTGCATTTCTTCTATCGTCTTATTCCGCTTGTAATAATTTAAGTTTTAAGGCGATCCTTTCCGTAGTCTATTAGATTTTAGTCTATAAAATGTTTCAGAAATGATGCAACAAAGAAAATAGGGTTTTACACTGAATTGAAGCGTACATATTTGAAAAACAGAAATAATCGTAATTTATTAAGTAACTTGCCACGCTATCGTTTGATCGTTGCTGTGGTTATGGGGCTTTGTTGGTTAGCGTCAACAATTAACAATTGTGAACACATTGCAAACGTGCACGCACACACGCATCGCAATCAATGTACCGTTTTTGCGCGGCGATTACCAGCGCGCAACTATAGTGTTTATGTTTGGTGGCGTTTAGCGAGCACGCTGGGCTGCTCTTGAATTAAATTGTGATAATTATCATACAATCGCTAATTATTACGTTCGCTAAATTGTTGCGCGGTAAAATTGGCAGGAGGGCCTGCGATGGTGTAGTACAATCTGCATCAGCAATTCGCTTGAAAAAGTCAATATTGTTCGGTTTTAATTAGGTTTATGTTAGTTTACTGCTTTTGTGTACATCATGCGCTGTGTTTATTAAGGCTTTATTTGGATGTAGAGAAAATGGAGGTCATGATGTGGTTGGAATTAAAATGTTGTGGAATTTAGGTTGATGGCAGAAGTGCAGTAGTGGATTTGCTGGAATGTTGTATAGTTATATAGGAGGGTGAGAATTCTCTACATCCATAGCCTTGTATTCATAGTCAAGTTATGGGTAGTCCTCAGCCATGTCTCGAAAAACCTTCATGTATTTCAAAGTCAGAAACTGCGAAACTACATGACTGCTCTTAGTTGATGAGTGTTGTAATCTTCTTTCACGAATTGTAGACCTTAGAAATTATTCACTCTGAAAGTATTATTCATTTTTGTCTTTTGTACTTATTTTCTGGGCATGGGACCTTTGGGACATTGACCGAACGGACATGGGGGCAACTTTGACGGATATGAAGGGAGTTCCCACAGGGGATATTACTAATTAAACACTTGGTCACCTTAATACAGGAAAATTTCGACAAGATGAACATTAACTAGATTTAGATCATTTCCAGGTGATTCAGAACCAATCATGAAAGCTAATTATACATCCGCTCATGCTCATGGGCGCCCTTGATAGTAATTGCAGTCTTACGGACTCTTAATAAACTTACTATGAGCGTAGTAAGATTAGATTCAGACTCTGAACATTTACAGGGACTATGAATACCGAAGTTTGACATGCCCCAGTGATTTTTCAGATTCCGAAACAGTAATGAAAGCTGGTTATACATCAGATTTATATCAACTCATGAACGTCCCTGGGACTAATTGTAGTCCTAGGGATTCTTAATACACTCACCATGACCGTAGTACACTAGATTCTGATCCTGAGCATTTCCAGATACTCTGAATACCGGGGTTAGTCTGTACCCGATTACTTTCCAGATCCGGAACCAATCATGAATGCTAGTTATACATCTAATTCTAATTCATCCTTCGTGACTAATTGTAGTCCTGGGATTTTTAACTGACTCACCATGAGCTTAGTAACTCTAAATTCAGACACGGCACAGTTACAAGAACTATTAATACTGAGATTACTCATTGCCTGATGACTTTCCAGATCCAAAACCAATCCTGAAAACTACAGAATATCTTGTTCTTTTTCTTATTCTTCATTTCCAATTCCTTATTCTAAATTAGGAAAGGATTCTGCAGAAAAAAATCTATTAAAAGCAATTAATAAACATTTCATTATGATTGATAAAACTTAATGAACCGAATAATTTTTGTAACACTTTTATGACACATGCTGCATAATTTTGCATACGCTTACGTCGTCGTACACGCGCAAACAAGAAAAGTGGCGTAGGTTGCGGTGGGTGATGTTACATATATATACATTCCACAGTGTTACACTTCCCACACTCATGCCTGGCGCTTAATCTGCGTTGTAATTTATAACATAATTAGATATGAAGTCGTTTTCGTTATTCGTTTTGTTGCCATCACTGAAGCAACGCATTGTCTTCGTAAACTTTACAAGTCTGCGAAAACTTACGAAATAACTATTGTTGAATATATTTAGGATGTGCATGCATACATTTCATCGTAATTTTGAATTGGATGGCTTGAAATGCACAAATATAGTAGCTTAATATGATATTTCGAAGCGATGTGTCTGGAATTGAACCTATTTTTGTCGCGATGATCTCGACACACGGCTGTCCGCATCTTCGACTCTGGGCACACGGAAAGCCGCCACAAACACGAGTAGCATCGTTAGGTTTTTATTTTACGAGTTTACGAGTGAACTTGAAAACGCACCGCGGTTGAAGCAGTAGAGAAGGGTGCAGAAAGACATGATGCGCAGTGCAAAAAAACGATGGCGATGGGCGCAGTCATCTAGTTAGCAATTTTTGCCAAGCCCCTATAGTTCACTTTAGCACGGCACATTCGGTGCATGGTTACGAGCTTGCCGAGTTTACACCCGAACATTACGTGAATAGTAAAAAACGACGCACATCAACGCAAGATATATATTTGCTGGAATCGTTAAATTTTGTGGAAGCATCCTTGCGTTTTTTTCTATCTGCTAGCACGAAAACGTCAGAATTTTTTTGGACCAAGTCAGCTTTTCTAAAACTGTAAATAAATTGGTTTTATTGTTATTAAAAGGGAGTGTAAACGTTTTTTTTTACGTATACAAAAGGTTAGAGTTGCATTTAGGAATCAGGCTAAAACCTGGATTGGAATTTATATTCGTTCGATTATAGGGAATAACAGGGTGCGTTCGTTTTTAAGTTATTCAATTTTTCTATAGTTGCACACCCTAGCTTAAAAAAGATAAATATTATTGTTGTATTCAAGGAGTATTCAGGAACCAGACTCAAACCTGGATTGGTATTTATTGACGATCGTTTGAAAGAAATGACTGAATATCGGAGATAGTCGTAAAACTTTTCGTTATCCCATTTGTCTACAATTTGTGACATTTACAAGAGCGTTGTGCCGAATGCTAAAAATCTACGAATTGCTTCGTGGGTTGGAGTGACACTGTGTCACACCTTGCAGGGAGAGTGTTTCAATTGTCCAACACGGATTTGAAGGAAATTGTACGTGTAGTACATATATAGAAATAAATTGTGTTAACGGGATTTTACGCCGTTTTTAGCCGTTTGCACAATTTTTTTTTCTCAAAGTTTGGTATATATTGTTTTAACAGCACCATTCGCCATAAGAATAACGTGGCGTATCGTCAACACGCGTGCATGCAGACCGACCTTGGCGCGCTTGCCGCGAGTGCACGCGCAAGTATACGACAAATGCTGCTGTTTAAACAATATATACCAAACTTTGAAATTTTTTTGGACAAACGGCCCAAAACGGCGTAAAATCCCGTTAATACAATTTATTTCTATATATGTATTACATGTACAAAAATTTTCATTCAATTACGTGCTGGACAATTGACACACTCTCCTGGTTAGTTTAAAAAGGTAAGAAGATGTACTGATGTATTCAAGAAGTATGCAGGGACCAGACTCAAACCTGCTTTTGTTTTCATAGTCGTTCATTCGAAGGGAATGACTCTAATTATTAGGGATAGTCGTACAACTTATTGGGTGGGTGTGTGTAAATAGTAGATAGTTTGCTTATAAAAGTATTGCTGTTAACTTCCTATCGGTATCTTACGTACAAAAAATAACTCCTAAAAACAGTCCACTTTCCAGGACCACATGTAATTATCTAATAAAGAGTGAGATAACTTTCCCAAAAGGGTTCTTCACGTTTGTGTGTTGTTTTTGCATTTCCATTTTCCTCGTTTCTTTATTTCATTTATGCCGACATAATTTACCGGAAAACTCATTTCGCATGCATGAAAAGAAATATATTTCTGCCCCGGCATTCGCCATCCGTGCGCGGACTACCATCCCGCCGAGATGACGGCTGGGAGAAGCTGGACATCAGCGCGCTTGTTTCGCCATCATATTTTCCTGTTCTGTTCCACCTGTACTTTTGCTATACGTCGTTTCTCCGTGCATCTCATTTTTTCGTTCGGTTGTTGGACTGGGCGTGCAATATGCTTCCAGGCGTTCGCGTTCTCGCGAATAAACGTCGCGGCAAACGCAATAAACTCGCATAAAAATGCGCCACACACCTCAATATCGGATGACTGCGACCAGTGCCGATCAACGAATGCGACTGCATTATTCGTGAACGCCAGAAGACCAGCCCTGGCTTGGCCTTCCCCAAATATTCGAAACGTGCCGCGACTCGAATATGACGTTTCTGTCGTTTTCGTCGTCTTATTGACGCCTCCAGGAATGGAATTAATCAAAAAAGTGTCACGATTTATTCAGTCGGTGTGCGAAACGCGTTGACGAAGAAGATTAATTGCTGATTGAGGAAATCACAAATTTAACACCGTCACCCATAGGAAGTTAACAGCATATTTTCTAGCAGAAAAAATGATAACAAAATTATCTATCCTATACGAAATCTTTATTTAGTAAGAATATACTTCTTGATGTTGAATTCTGAACAATTTTGTCGATTTTTTACCAAGAAAGAACAAAAATCGCAATAGAAAGTTTTGCTGCTAACTTCCTGTGAATACTGAAATTGATGGAGTTGGACATCTCGAACGAATTAGTAATCCGATTAATCAACTTTTACGAATTCATTGGAGTTTCTTGGTTTCTCTTCGATGCTTTTACCTTCAAGCGGCTGTAATTAAATTGATCGATAACTATTGCAACGGGAATCGGATTACGATGGTGTGTTGGTGCTTTTAGCAGGTGATGAAAGATGATTTTCGCATCGAGACGAGAGCATCGACTAGCGTGTGGCCGTTGGTTAAGTTTTGCTATTAAAAAAGTCCCGACAATTTCCGTAGTTTCACATCCTATTTCGTATTTCGATGATTGCGATGCAGGTATTCCGCTATACAGTCGTTTGAATTCAACGAAGATTTTGCAGCGTGACAAATTGCGAATGCAATTGTAAAACGATTGGATTGTAAACGCATTTCCATCTTTCCTCAGTTTTGCATATGCATGAGCTGCAATACAAAAAAAAAACTATTTTCCGGGCTTCGCTCAGGGAAGCTATGTTGACCTAGACAGGATATTGACATATTAACGGGATGAGGAAGTTTCCCCTAGTAGTTGATTGGAAATACTGTTGAAATCATATTTTGTATGGGATCGTCTTCTATATACCTTTTAGAACTATGGTTTATTTAATTCAGGATGGTTAGTTTGATATTTTGAATATGGAAACGTCCAACGAAGAACTTTTTTGACAATTTCGATAATGAAATAGGAGTATTTTCCTATCAGTAACAGTCCAAAGGCAGGTATCTTCTAAAGTTTCTTAACTTCTATCAAACCTAGTTCTAAGATTTTTATAGATGTGGTTCAAGAAGCTTGAATGCCTGAAGGCTGGACCCACAGACGAGTAGTTAGATTCTAGACTTCTCAGAATTGATTCTGGAAAATTTGGAAAACGACTATGATTTTCACGCTGGTAAAACCTAGGAATAGCACATTTTATATGTTTTGTCTGTTATTAACAAGCATTCCCTGCGATCTTTCGAAGCATTCCGTCAGGTTTTGGTAAAGCGATTGAAACAGTATAGATTGTTCCCAAACAGGAAGTGAGCTCCTGCCAAACTCTTGATTTGTTGATCATGAATTCTGAACCTGGAAAATTATGGGGGCCTAACTACCTCCATGAAGCTGTAATAATCACATAAATCTGGAAAAGGAGACGAGGAGCGAACTCATTGGCCTAGGGCCAGCATGTTTGTTGAAACCTCAAAGCGATCATCAAACAGATACAGATCGATAAGAGTGTTGGGTCAGAAGAAAGGGAGTAGAACACGCTAAATTGTTCCTTGCTGAAAGTACCTCAGAGAATTTTCCTGCACGAGATCTAAGCCGGATAAATCGAAGAAAGCTAACGGGGCTCGTGATGGGTCACTGGAAGTTCAAGAAGCCCCTCCACCCAATCTGTCGGTGGAGCAACAGTGAGGAAGTATCCTATCACCCATTTATGGAATGCCGCATGCCCGAAGAGCCGCGGAGAAAATTCATAGATAACAAAAGACTGCTAACGGGAACCGAGGTCAGTGTTCAAAGGAAGGATTTGATTAGGTACGAAAGTTTCCTAAAGGACTAAAAATGCTGCAATGCAGTGGGCTGTTGACACTGTCCTAAAAGAATCTGAAAAATACGAAAATATCTATAGAAAGAGAGAATACAATAGGCGTATGTATGTCGAATGTTCACAGTGATTCTCTAGGAATTTATAAATTTTAGAACTTGTTCTGATAGAACCTATTCGCTATTTTAAGTAGTTTAAATCTCTGAAGATTCATTCCAGTTAGCCTTAGTTATAAGACTATGCCTGGTATGCACTACATAACTTATTTGGATAGAACCTATTGCATATTGTAAATAGATTAAATCTCTGAATGTTTATTTTACACCACCAGTTACAATCTAGACTTGTTACTACTAATTCTAACTCGATGAAGATTCATAGAAACTCTGATTTCTGCAACTGTCCCAGAATTCTCATAAACCTTTACCTTAATTTCGACCATTACTATATTTTTGTAAATTTATTTTTGTACATTTGAAATCCTTTATTCTCCATTTTAACTCGCCCAAACTTTTCTAAAATACTCATGAACGGCTGGCTTCCGCATGGAAAACCGCTGCAAAACTTTTCTAATCCAGCGTAGAATCCGTAACGCGGCGTAGTAGAAACGGGAAGGAATAATTTGCGATTTAAATGTAATTTAATCGAGTTGCGTTTTCGGGGTAATGCATATTAGCGCGTTACGCAAGCCGCGAGGAGCAATTGTAGCATTCGTTAGCATCCGAACGCAAAAGTGCCCTTCGTTTACGCGCATTTAATCCGCGTAATTTGCATCCAAATTAATGACGGTTTTCTTTTGCGTCGAATCAATTGGAAGTGTTTGTGCCGTTGCAGTTTCCGGCCAGAATGCAAACACCGCTAACGACCTAACGAGTGCACACTGTAATTGATTTATGTTAATTTCCCTCGTTGGCATTTCGGAGGAAGCCTGACAGTATGTCAACACCTTGAATTTGCTTTTATAGTCATTCCGAGCATTAGAGTAAGCACGTTCAAATTTGAGTTATTCGTGTTAAAAGTGTAGGTATTTGGACTTATGTTCATTTTGAAATACCAAAATTAAAATATTGTTGGTATGGAAAGCGTGAAGAACATAGGTCATAGGAGTCCGTCAATAAATTAACATTTTTAATGTAATCATGACTTTCACGGTGTTTCTGAACAATTTCCTGTGAACATTCCAAAATGAAATAACGCTTTCTATTTTATTAGCTTGCGAATGTTTAAGGGCATGGTCAGAAGGTAAGGGGAATAATCCAATAATACTGACTGAGATTATAATCCAATACGGTCGAATTAGGTTAATGTTGGCCTCACATCCTGATGCTTGATGTGGAGTCAAGGTCGTTCAAGCCAAGGACTACTTGCGTCATTATAATCCGTTAAACGAGTATGTGTATTTGGAGGTTGCGAAAGTCACTTTGGATATATCTACATATTTCTCTCTGTCTCAACCGAAGTTCTCCTTTGTTTATCCAAAGTTTATATAAAGCAACTAGCAAGTTTCATGTCAACTTCCCGTAACTAGTAGTTTGTATTTGAGGTTCTCTACTAGTAATTCAGATAATTGGAAATAACTTTGTAGACATACTAGTATGGTCAGGATAGAATATGTAATTATGCATGTTGTGGACTACACAAGTTTGGTATGAAAATTCGAATTTCATAACCGAGTTGGATATTAAAACTAAAGTTTCATGGACGAGTTTGTTACGAAATACGACTGAAATGGCCGATTTTATGAAAACCTGGGTCTCATACTCTAGTTTTCTTAAAGTGCTTGTTATGAAAATCCGAGTTTTAGAGTCGAGTTGGAATGATATCGAAAATATTATGATCGAATTTGTAAGAAAATTCAAATTTCATTAACGCATTCAGAAAAAAAAAAATTGGAGTTTCTTAAACGAGTTGGTTTTGAAAATCCGATTTTAGGCAAACTCGAGTTCGAGGTTTGATTTCGTAAAAATTTCAAGATTTTATGTAAACCCGAGTTCCATAACAGGGCTTTATGATAAAACTCGATTTTCATGAACGAGTTTGTGGTGAAAATTCGTAAATGGCCAAAAACCCGAGTTTCATAATAAACATGAAAACCCGTTTCATCAACTTTTTTTTATAATAATCCGAGTACCCAAATGTCTTAACCGATTTTATTCCAACAACTCGAGGTTTACACGTTGTTCTCAAAACCAGAGTTTTATTGCCGAGAATGGTTTGAAAACTCGAGTATTATAGACGAGTTCATTATGAAAATGTGAGTGACAACAGATGTTATTCGGAAAACCAACAGGGATATCGAACGATATTATCATTATCTCTCGCTATCATTTTCCTTTTCTAATTTAGCATTTAACAGCCGATTTCCTTATTTTCTGACTACCGTCTCCCAAATTCTCAAAAGTCACGTGATTATGCTTCCTTGCGTGTCTTACTGTAAAGCTTACACGTACAATCGCGATCTACCAATCTATTTTAAAGCGTCATTACATAAAATTTGATATCCCAGGTACCGTTTTTACCCTCCCGGTTCGGCGGTAACTCGCGTTACATTATTGCACGCTGATATCAAGCATTTTATTAAAGGTCTAATTAATTTACTGCCCATAAAACGCGATTTTACGCGTTCTTTAACGGATATTGTCGACGTTTAATAATTCGCTTAGATTTCGAGAGTTATGCGTGTATTTTATTAAAATGGAAGCCCCCATTTTCTTCGTCTAAGTGCTTTTCGGTGTTTACTTTCAATATTTTATGATTCAATAAAAGCCTGCTCGCGCATATTAATTGATGCAAACCTGCTCCACCGGTGGTGATGGCGTCGTCAAAAGTTGACAGGAAAAAGTAATATACATTGCTTTTTTCTTTGTTTCCCCATACGAGTAAGTACAAAGGAAATACTCTATCAATAATTCACTTCGACGTTCCTTTTTGCCTTTTAGTTTTCTGACATTTGCATGCGCGCGGTTAGAAGTGATTTTAAGTTCCAATCACGCACAGAAATAGCGCATCGAGAATTAGGCTTTTGCTCTTTTCGTTTTGCGCTCTCCATGTTTGCGTTACTGCCGCGGGCATGCGGAGAAAAGCGTTCGATACGCTCTTCTCTCGACGCGCACAAACCGTTTAAATAGAACTGAATGGAGCGGACAATCATAGAATTATCATAAGCTTTGGTTTGCGGCTGCCTCTTTTTGGCTTCCTTGTGCCTGCTAGAGCTACCAGTAGTGTAGAGGCGAGCGAGACTGCGAAAACTTTGTTTGCCTGATTATTAAAATCTCATGCGTTTGCATAATGAAAAATCTCTGGTTGCACCCGGTTTATTTGTCCGGTTTTCGTTCACGCTGCAATCGTGATAAATCTCTACACCCAACTTTATGGTTTTACATATTTCTGCTACAGTGTTACAGACTGTGAATTAAAAAACCGTGTTTGATTTTGAAAACCCGGGTTTATTATTCGAGTTTGATCTGGATATCCCAGGATTATAACCGAGTTTGTTCTGAATAACTCGCCTTTATAGCCGATATTTCCGAGTTTCTTACACGAGGTAATTAGAAGATAAACAAGACTTTCTTCGAAGGAACCGGATGTCATAGCCGGGTTTGAATAGGATAATGAACTAGTTATAACCTACTTTCGCTCTAAATTGAATCAGATTATACCCAGTTTTATTACTGATTTTTTCGAGATTCTAAATGGTTAGATAAAAAAGAGTATATTCCGATAACACCAAGTTTCTCTAAGTTTTATAACCGGGTTTGTTTTGAAAACCCAGGTTTATAACCGAGTATGCTATGAAAATCCTAGTTTATAGCCGAATTTGAACGAGTTTCTTATCAAAGTTTGTTAGGAAGAAAACTGAGGTTATTCATAAAAATAGAAAATTTCATAACCGGTTCATATCTGAATTTCCAATCCGAGTTTGTGGGGAGTTCTGAACAAACTCTGTGAGGAGTTTGTTCAGAAAAACTCATATTTCCTATTTTAGATTCATTGCCGAGTTTAGCATAGAGTTTTGGTTCAAAATATCCCGAGTTTGATAACAGAGTTTTTCCGAGATTTATATACAAGTTGGGCCGAAGAAAACGAGTATCAGAACCGTGTTTTTGTAAGTTATTTTCATCATAGTTTGTCCTGAAAACCAGGTGTTCTAAACCCTGGTTTTCAGGACAAACTCATTGACAGATTACTCTGAAATTCCGTGTTTATTACCGAATTTGCCCGAAGAGTTTGTTTGGAAGAACCGAGGTTATTCATAAAATGTAACTGAGTTTATTAAACGAGTTTCTCGTTCGAGTTTGCCAGGAAAAGGACCTAATCATGACCGGGTTTGTTCAGGAAAACCCATGTTTTATAAACATCTGTTTTAAACAGTATTTTCGATATTTCATATCAAAGTTTCTTACAAATAAAACAGGTTTCTTCAGTAAAACTTGAGTGTCATAACAGGATATGCCCACGTTTCAAATTCGAGTATTTTAGTTAAAAAACGAGTTGGTTCGGATAATTCGGAGTTTCATTACCGGGTTTACAGTGATAAACCCTAGTTTCATAATTAATTTAGAATTCAAGGTCCACAACTATCGTTTTCTCAAAGATTCTATCCCATGTTCTGCTAAATTCTTGAAGAAATTCTGCTCTAGTGTGTTTTTACACCGATAGCTGTACATCTATGATTGAATAAGTTACGAAGCGATGAAACTCGAGAATGTAGTTAGCGGAATTGAGTAAGTTTTATGTAGCAGGCTGCAGTGCTGGAGCGACAGAGGTGAAGAGGTGCAGAAGTAGTATTCGACGAAAAAGGGAAAACCGTGCGTTTGTCGGGAGTAATGGTAATAGAATCGAAAAGTTTGTTGTGCTAAAGTCGGCGAGCGTATGTGCCGTCGCGTCGTTTTGTGTCATTCCCCGGGAAAACTGTTCAATGCTCAGTTCAATGCCAGTTTTATACTACTCCCGAAACGGCATTTGTGGTAACTAAATTTCTGCAATTTGCAGTAAGTTTTCCACACGATTTTTTGATTTTGGCTAGGAATATTGTTGGTTTTCTTCATTCTTTTAACCATTTTTTATGTAAAAGAGGAGACTTATCCTTTGAGGTCAGGTTGCAAATTTGTAATTCAATACCTTCGATTTAAGTTTTATGAGTAAAGCTCTAAAACAATTTTTAATTAATCTTTCATTTTCTACTCTCCCAATGAAAGTGAGCCACTCTTTCCAACAGCTAACTGACTTTTAATTACACCCGGAATTCCGCTCGGATTTTGATTACCAACTCTAGACGACTGCAGCTAGCGTGCACAGCTCGGTTTTTCTCACATTTTCCTCTCCGCTATTGATTGATTGAGAGCACAGTTTATTTTTAGATGCAACTAACTCGTAGTTGCGGTCCTAATGAATGGAAATTATGACGTTGTGCCAACGGCACACATCCATTTGTTTACTCTTCCTACTTCCGACAATTCACTGCACGCTCTGGCGTGCGCATGTAGTGCGATTTTTCCTCGTTTTGTTTCGAACAATGCATACACAAAGTGAAAATCACTTTGTGTATGCACTCTTTGTTGTAGTATGTGTTGCGGCGAGCATGTTTCGCGGCTGACGCAAACGTGATAAAAACTAAGGTGGAACTGGGCTGATGGAAATAAATGCGTGTTGGGTTGCCCAGTCTCGGTATTTTTTTGTTACCCGGTCTGCACAGGCTTGACTCGACTAGGTATACGACACGCGAGTGTAATTTTTATTTATTGTCTTTTGCATTTTATATGAATCTAGGCGATTGCGGTGATATTTTTCTATTTCCTGCGTTTTTTGCGGCAACTTTGTTAATGATCCTCCATTTTGTTTGAATATTCTGTTTTATAAAACTCACATCACGTCATCAACATTACTTACATATATTCAAGTAGTTATATAAAGTAAAGTTGGTCCTTGTATAATAGCACGTGAAATTGTATATTAGTACCTGCTATAAAACCTTCAAATCAATTTTAATTAAACAGTTTAACAGTAAACATTTTAATAAGTACAGATTTTGTTTAAAAATTAGTTATGAAAAAAACAGAAACTCAGAAAAGAATTTGTTAAATCCACACGAGTATTTTTGTAATAACTTTAGTAAACTCTTCAGAAAATTCGGATTAGTAGGTATGAAAAAGGGCTCTGTAGTGATCAAATCAAAGTTTATTAAAAAGATTAGCAAGAAAAGAACGAGTTTGAGTTGTCGACAATATTAGCAACTAGATTCTTATGTCAGTAAACTCGAATTTCATAAGCCAATTTTATGAAATCAATACCGATTTGTTCTAAAATTCGTATCAAGTTTATACTGATGTACTTAAGCTTTGTTGAAAAACATGTGAAATCAATCTTGATACGTACAGTTTGAAAAAGGTGGATGACTGAGTTTAAGTCAATGGTCGTTTATTGAGTGACAAAAGTCACATGAGATGTCATCAAATTGGATAGAACTGAACGGATTTCATCCCACGATATTACAACTCGAGGCTTTTGTATGAAGTCTTGATTTTAATATCCAGGTTTGTTTCGAAGTTTCGTTTTTGGGTTAATAGCAATGTTCATACTTTGTTTATACCAAAATTCAACTTGACTGTGCTTGAAAGTTCATACCTAGTTTCAGGGGAATCTAGATGTACAAATATTTTTGACTCTATTAAGAACAACCTTGTTGTGAAATCACGGACACCCTCGAAAAGCCAAAGGTTTTTTATGGAAGTATGGTAATTGCATGCGTGAATAATTTGATCTGTAGTTTCTCGCGTCGACTTTCGGATCATTCGGATTCACCAGCCCGTGACCTTATTCCATGCAACTTTGTACATCGAACGATCTAACGGTAGTTGTGCAACGCGCGTGTTCGCGCGCCTGAAAATTGAAGCGAACCGCGCGCAATAATTTCGTATTTCCATCGACCTAATGGCCGGGCATTCGATAGCGTAATTTCGTTGTGTGCGCGCCGGTTTCAAAGGCAGTACACAATCATCATCGCTCACCGAAAGCCAACCGGCGCACAACGCTAATGTCCAGTCAATATTTCCACCCGTCGCTCTGCGCCGGCTGCAAAGTAGCGCAATAAAAGCGCCACGATGTGATTGTGTGTGAAATGAATGTTTCGATTCGACGCTGCGACGCTAACCCGCAATCAAGGCGAAATCTATTCGTATTCCCATCCGGTCGGCCGTCGCTCCCGGAGCGTGGTAGGTTCCGTTTTCGGGATTCGGTTCACTGAATCCACCGATCGGCGGGCTCGCGCGCCTCCCAAACCCTAAACGAGACGCCTGTCCATTCGCCTTCTAACCTGATTCCGGTGATTACCTACGAGCTTGTAATTCAATAGGCTTCAACCGGCCATGACGAGGTAAAAATAGACTACGGTTGTAGCGCCATCTAGGTGTGCTTAAGATAATACCTGGTATGAAAAGGACGCAGCGACATCAAAACATGGTTGAGTGTTTTGGAAAACGGAAATTGTGCGACGCCGGCAGAGACAAGACGCGACAGAGAGGCAGTAGTGAATAGGAAGGCGTGTTGTCGTTCGAAATGCGAGCGGAAGTGACGGCGATAAACTGAAAACCCGTCGAAATGCATTCATTGCCATTGAAGAGCTTTACTGTCTCGATTTCATTAACAAATGTTGTACACCACACAAAGAGAGATACAAAGAGAGAGTATCGTAGGCATTTCAGTTTGATAGACATCTAGCGGCCGAACTCGTCAACTTTGCAGACGCCATCTATCATCCAAGAACTGATAAATAGTTGTCAACTCAAGTCAAAACCACTGAACACTTAAGTGTAATTAACAAATGAATATCAAAGTCACCTTTAGGAAGCAATGACGCAGGATGGCACCTGCGGACAGTATCTGCAAACTATACCTGACACAACTATGAAGCGGAAATTGACCTTCGCATAATGGACTAATCAATATCAATGTCTCTAACAGTAAACCTCACAAATTGCTTTTGTTGGTTGTATAATGAAACTTCGTTCTCTCTGTGGATTTACATCAAACGCTAGAATGCGGAATTTTATATTCCAATACCAATGAAAAGTGAACAATCCTCGACAAATTTTCAATTGTTGCTTGTTATTCAGTCGAATTAAATGAAGTTTAAACGAATTAAATTACTAAATCTAGTGGTCGAAATTCTCAATTTTTTCCGTTCGCCACTTATTAGACAAAAGCTGCCATACAAAGCCAGTAGAACAAAAGTTAAGGCAATAAGATGTCAACTAAATCTTCGCATTACTGAAGAATGAATATCAGTTTCTCCATCTGTAAATGTCACACATGTCTGTTGTTGGTCGAATAATGAACCTGCGGGTGCTTACACCTCCAATTCCAAATTCCGATTCCAGTGAAAATTTAACGAAATGATCTATTACTATATCTAGTGGTCGAAATTGTCAACTTTTTCAAGACGCCATCTATCGGACAATAGCCACCTGTGGAAAGGCAATAAAAGGCGAACCTGATCTACGCATAATTGAATAATGCATATCAATATATCCAACTGTAAACAGCACAAATGCCTGATGTAGATTGCATAATGAACCTTCAGTTTGACCTGTGCGGTTACCTACCCATCAAACTCTAGTTTCAAGAATTTGAAATATCAATAAAAATTTGACAAATCAAGTCACATTACCAATTTAAACTTTAACTCAATGATTTTTTCAAGGCGCCACCTATCGGGCAAAAACTCCGAACTATGAATGCATAATAATGACCTTCGTATAATTGAACCATGAATATCAATGTCTCCAACTGTAAAACCAGCACAGGAAATCGGATAACGGATGGCGAATAGATTCGACATTCCCCTGTAGTGTTTATCATATTTATGGCAAATTACGTTTTCAACCTCTGGACGTCTGCGAACGGGGAGCACTCGTGGAACGAGCTGGCGCATATGTACGTACGTGCATTGCTCGTCGGAGTTCACATGCGCGGAATGCGGTATGTCGGCGGGTTCGAGTGTAGTAACTAGTCATCACCGTGAAAGTTTGCCGGGTTTCGGCTTGACGTCGACATGATTTACATTCATTATTACAGCACTTGCTTGTTTGCTCAGCGATGCGGTTTCCTCGTTTTTGGTCGCTGTAATGACACTTGGTTTGCTACTGTTTGCAACTCTCGAACTAGAGGGTACTTGTTTGTTTAAGGTGGTGCTCTTAACTCCGAGGAGTCTTTATTTGCTCACTTCTTCTGGATGTAAAATACTGTTACATAAATATGGTGTGTTTAAGTGTCAAAAGTTCAATGTGACAGCTCCTAGGAGGCGTTACATTTACTTTTTAGCCGGGTTTTTACATTGCCTTGCCTTTAGACTTATATAGTTAGATATATTCTCCCTATGTAATATATGTAGTAAATGGTCTAAATGTTTTTTTATTGTTCCAGGTGAGTGATAAAAGTCTTCCAACTTATTTATAGTAAGTATCTATTACTGTTAGGCGTAATTACTTTGGTCTATTGCTACCGGTTGATGTATTTTGTGGTGTTTTTGTACCTAAACGCTCCAGTTTCAACCAACGTGCGTACGTTTTATATTTGTATGTGCGTTTTTTTTCCTGTACTTTGCGGTTTATTCACTCGGCAAGGTTGCACCAACATGTGTATTAATTTTTGAGACCTTGCATTGTTTGGATTATTTCACTCGAGTGACGCTACTGCTGCTGCTCGCTCGTTTTATGCATAAAACAACAATAAACGGTTATACAACGGTCGAGACCTGTCGAGCGATGTAACGATTACCTCATTCCTCGGTACAATGAATAGCTAGTTGCTTCTGTTTGAGTGAGTGCATGTAATGAAGACTGATGGGTGGTATTTTTTACATGTTGGTAACATAGATCAACTTCTATAGTCTGGAGAAGATTATAGTAAGTACATTAACAATTTTTGTATGATAACGATAAGTATCAAAAGTATTAGAACCTTCTGTTTCGATACTTGGGAAAGGAACTATTTCTCCGCCATCTGCACGTGCGAAACAGAAGCTCCACAAACTTGTCTATCATTGGCACATATTATATTAAACAAACATGGGTGACACTATCTGAAAACTTAATGGCAAGGGAGTCTTCATCCTTTAACAAGTTGCCAACAAATGGTACTAGGACCATTTTCTTCGATAAGGGACTGCGATAAACTGAATCTTCGGCAGCTTTCCTATCACGATGTCATTAACAAATGTTGTATTCCACATAACTATAGATATAGACAAAAATATAGAATAAGGTAGGAATTTTAGTTTTATTGTCATTTAGCGGCCAAAACGAAAATTTTGTCCAAGAGCTACTAAAACACTTAAGTAAGGTTTGCATAATTGACTTGTGCATATCAAAGTATTTTTACATGCTGGTATATATCAACTTCTGTTTTTGAAAAGATACTATGTGCAGGAACATTATTTGGTAGGTTTGGTTGGTTGTCGATATGTTAGGTATCGATAAACGTATCAAGACCCTTTGCTTCGATTCTATACATTTACGAAGAGATTACACGTGCGGAAATATCAGAAATGAAATTCAACAAACATAGATGGCACCAATTGGAAATACCATGAAACACTGAAATTCTTGAAAAGTTGCCACAAAGTTGTGAAATATTCGCTACCTTTTGGTAGCGAATATTTCGCAAGGTTATCATTACTTTCAGAACCGGGGACGGAGAATTCACTGCAACAATCCAGCGTCAGAAATTTTGACACTACTACTTCTGAGTTAGCCCAGAAGTGAAGAGCTTTTGAGGGATTTCCTAATTGTCCAAATGAAAGTTGCAGAAAATCAAATTATCGCGGAATTCAGCCTTCATTTGACTTGCAAATATCGAAATCTAGACATTAAAACATAATAAACATTAGCATATCGTACGGCTGGCCATATTAGCGCAGGGCAACTTCCTCTGTAATCAACGCATCATCATGCATGATTCACGCGCGAACGCGCCGCGCTATATTTACAAGCACCGCGCCAGCCCATCCGAAAGTTGCACATTAATTCGCAATTCGCCCGCTGACATGCACCCGTCTCATTCTCGCCCACTGTATAAATCATGCGGCATTAAGTCGCGACGTTGATTTTGCAAACGTAACCGATTCACTTCCCTCCCCTCTGTAGGAATGGCTGGAGTTTGCTGCAGCAGGAGCAGTCATTTGTCATCTCCGTCCGCAGCATTTGCCTGCTCTCCCACTCTAGCAGGGAGCGCGGGCGTTTGCAACACGTAGGCTTCAGCCGGAATCCCGAACCCGTGGAACGCGATTTAATACTTCCTCCGTCTGCTCGCTGTATGCATGATGCGTCTATTCTTCTTGTGTAGGACGCACACTCGAAATTTCCGGTTGTGTGTGGGACACACGTGGTACTATGCGTTTGTACGTCTGCGAGAGTGTGCGTGTTGGAACATATGTGATAAACGATGCTTTAGTTTGGGATGCTGCCGGGATGTTGGATAGAGATAGATAGGATGGCAGTGGTGAAATTTGATTTATGTTTTTCCATGGGTGGCGTGGCCATCGTATTCATACGCACTTGTGCCTTTGTGCGTAATGCTTCTGTTTTTTTTTTTAATTTTATTTTGAAAAAGTTTTTTTTATTTCATCCAGTTTGGTGCAATGAGTGAATTCAGTGAATAGAATAAGCGAGTTTGGGACCCTAATTTTGGGTTGACCGAGTTAGTTTGACCATTTGGACAATTATTCCGGTAGTTTACGTTTAGGAAACTTCAATTGGATTCCACTCCAGGACCTGATATTCATAGACTCTCTAGGAAAGCTCAGAATTTCGCGTCGCGTACGAAAAGTTCTTAATAGATGACACTTATAGCCATGTTCCAGTAATTCTCTAGAAATAGGATCAATTAAGGTTCCAAATCGGATTGAAATGAATTTCTAATCTTATTCTGGAGCAAATTTAGTTCTGGGCACTTCAGGAAATTTTTTTAAGGTATGACTACGAATACTTAATATAATTTTCAAGTTGGAACTTGAGGTCATAGTAATTTTAAAAGCACGTTTGATTTGTAAATTCATGTCCCAGTATCATTCTACAACTGGAATACGTTATAGTTAGAGTTCTTGGATTGATTTGTCATTTTCTAGATTAGTAAAGGAGAACCATTTTCAAGTCATTTGTGAATAGTAGTAGAGAGTAGTGCAGGGTCGGGTATGCCCCATGCAATGAGGAAATGGCTCTAATTTGACTCGATGAGGAATACCCCTAACAACGCGACGGACAAGGCTTTTGGAAGCCATGAGGGTGGGGGACAAAACCCCAAAAAGGTACTGATAAACAGTACATTTTGCGAAAATGTCTCACAAATATCGAAATAACGAGATTTCAGAGTTAGGCAAATGCCTCTCGCCTCTTACGCTTCTATGGCGGAAATAACTCCCCATGTGGTTACTAAGCAATCGTGGGTCAGTCAAAAGCTTGCGTTGGTCAGGGGGTCAGAGAAACACGAAACACTCAAACTGATGTTGTTTAGAAACTAATTTATTTTCATACTAATGCAAGAGAACGCACTGTTAAGTGGGTTTAGAGGCATGCATATTTTGAACAGTTTCTGACAACCCTGCGAGGTTCAAAATTCGGTAATAGCGGTATGACGCGAACAATTGTGAAAACCAAAATCAAAAGAACATGATCAAATGTTGGTTTCAACAAGCAGAAAAACCATGCTAATGGATATCAAACACAATGTAAAACAGTTAAACACCAATTTCTAACTTTGACACGTCGAAAAACAACGAAATCAAATTAACCAACTAACACACTGTGTACAAAAGCACAACAACTTTTGAATAATCCACGCAAGCGTCATTTAGAAGGCGATTTCTATTCCATCCCGTCCGATTTTTGACGGCTATTTCATCAAGCGTTTCTGGCATTTGACAAAGCCACCCAAAGGCAACGGATAGCCGACTGCCGACCGACTTTTGTGCTTTTCACCATTTCCGTCGTGTTTTCCCGCATGGCTCCGCCCACTTCGCATTGTGTATTGTTGTGGTTTGTATTGGCACCAAAAAGAACAAGCCACCGCCGGCGCTGTTTGGAACAACAGTGCGTTTTGCGGAAAGCGAGGATAAACATTTGCACCGCACGTGAAAACTACATACAGCGACCGGTGGGAAATCTCTTGAGGGTATTTCTTTGACCACGTCCCTCCCTACTGCATGCTGTTGCTGCGATCCTCCAACCAAGCCTCTTCTGTCCCCTGAGCTGGAGTAGTTTTCCGCGGGGATAAAGGCTGGCGCGACCGCTGGCTAAACGGCCGCCGGTAAAGCGTAAATCCCCGAGCACGTTTCAGACTAACTGTTTTTCCTCAGTCATTCGTTGCGTTTACTTTGGACCCACGTTCGGTGTTTTTTGCAATTTGCTGCTGGGAAACTTTCAGCGTTCGTACGATGTGCAAATATCAGGTTTATATATTTTTAAGATGGGTTAAGTTTGTATTTCACGTTTAAGATGGGGGTAAAAGAAATTCTCTTGAAAGTTAGCGAGAGCCATCTGATATTCAGAAAACTGGCTTAACATCTCTCAACAGTTACGTCTAGATCAAAGCCTGGCTCTAAACCTTGAAGAGTCTTTAGGGAATCTCTATGAATAACATCCTGTTTTCATGTTGAAAGTCAGGTTATCTTGGAAATTCGAAATCACAAAATTGCGTTTAAACTTATTTATAGATGTCTCTTAGAGAACCGTTCCATTTAAGGTCCAAGCTAAGGCCTGACTTAACGGACAGAACGAAGTTTAACATAATGAATTATGTATCTTCAGGAGATACATGTTTGACTATGTGCAACTTAGGTCCAGATTCATTCCAGAAACATCTGGGAGGACCCTCCTTGCTCCCAACTACAGTGGTAATGGTTACTTTTGGGTTTGGAAAGTAACAGAAGGATTTAGAAGTATGACATATCGAGAACTTCCAGTTAATATCAGTTTCCATGTTGGAAGTCAGCTTGGGCGTCTCAGTATAGGCATAATTCTCTGCCTAATCCTGGCTAACTCTTAGCGACATGCTGAAGTCAAAGTCAATCATGTGAATTCAGAGGCCAAGGATCGTACCAGAGACGTCTGTGAGAGCCCCGCAGACTCTAAACTTGTATTAATTGATTCTGGGCCCGGAAAGTAGCTTTAGCTAAGATTAACAGAGTACGCGTGACTCTCAGGTCAAATCCCTGAAGGAAATTACCCACTACTAGGCAAAAGGACTATATTTCCGAATTATAATGTGTGGTCACTGCAAAATTTTCATAAAATCTAATATCACCATATTGGCATCTTCAACTGGAAAGTTTGTCCTTGAAAAATGTACTACCGTTATACAAACTGTAAATATCGACCAAATATATTTTAACCGAAGTTTCAAAAAACTTCACTTCGAAGATTATGCGAGCATAAGAACGCTTGGGTTGAACGAGTCATGTTACATTTAGATTTCCATCACTCCTATGGTGAAGATGATGTGGAAAACATATTAGGAAAGGCACCAACCTGCCTTTTGGGCAAACATCAATAAAAAAAACTGTAGTGCTCGGGTGAGACCAGGCGGATACGTATATGAAAATGCATGGAATTCATCTCGAGCGTTCGTTCCGCGTCTATTGCTACTTTCGATTTGTTCAATTTCGTGAGACGGGGGGCGGCAGCGTTGAGGATGGGGCGAGAGGAGAGTGGAAACTTTGTAGGTGGGCAACCCTCCGCGGTGCTTTCATTACGTCCCCTTCGATTTCGGTGGGACTTTCCTGGTGCTTGTTCCGCGCGGCCGATATTTTCGTTGCCGAGTTGCAAAAGGGGACAGAGGGACGACGCGACCCCTAGTTTTGCCCATGTAAGTTCTTAGCTCTTACACGAGGAGCGTCTACGAATTGAGGGAACACGGCAAAGTTGGCAAATAGTTGAAATTGAACATGTGTGCAGTGTGCTCGGGTGTAGAGGTCGGCTGGGAAACTCCCGGCGACTGATATATGAAACCATACAGATCCGCCACTTAATCCTCTAATCCGGGATCTTAATTTAACCGGAAAATTCACCATTCCACTTCTTTTCACAACTTTAAGTTCGGATCCTTCCCTAGCAAGTTTTTAAAAATGAGAGTTTTTAACTTAGGTTAAATTTAAGCTTTCGGTGCACTTTATCTTAGAGAGTTATTCCTAGACCAGTGGTAGTCTCACATTGGGTCCTTCGTATAGATGTGTTTCAAAAAATGGTCATTGATAGAAGGGTTAGGTTATTCCCAGATCAGTAGTTCTTTCATTTTGGGTCCTTCATAGAGGTGACTTACAAAACGGGAGTGGTTAGTGTATTATTCCTACTTCTTCTTAGTTATTTTATTTTCGGTCCTTCGGTCCTTTTCTTTTATTTGAGGTGTCTTTCAAAAAATGGCCATTAAGAGAGTGGTTTGAAAGCTATTCCATGACCAGTGGTTCGTTCACTTTGGACGTGGTTCCTTCAGAGTTAAGTGACTGGTTCTGGTTATTCCTAGTCTTCTGAAAACATGCTTATTACACAACACACTCTTGGTGTGCTTCAAATAGGGGTTATTCCTAGACCTGCGGTTCTTTTACTTTGGGTCTTTCTTAGAGGTTGTGTTTATCAAAAAGTGGTTATTACGAGATGGGTTAGAGTTATTCCTAGACTAGTGTTTCTTTCACTTTAGACCCTTCAAAGACGCGTCTTTCTAAATGGGCAGTAAGATTGTAGTTACTTAAACCAGTGATACCTTCCCTTTCAGCCCGGGCCCCTCATGTATTCAATTTGTTGGAAATGATCTATAGATCTTACATAGAGAACACTATCTCTGAAGCTCATAACTTGATATAATACAGTAAATTACGAGCTAATACAGTAAATTATGAATATGGGGATCATTTTTAGGGGATAAGCTAGGTCTGAACATGTTTTCAAGCAGAGTTCTTTCACAGTGGTTGCATAACGGTGTTTCCATCATAACAGTTCTTTTACATCGATTTCTCTAGTGAGGCTCTTTCCAAATAGAACCTACTCAATTGTTTTCCAGTTGTTTCTTTCGAATTTTCAGTATTTTCTAATTTTCAGTAATTTTAGTTTTATTAGTTGTTTTAATATCTTTAACTTGAACTGCGAGACCTCTATTTTATTGATGATCATTTGATAGAAATTGTGCACTACAGTAACGTAGAAGTAATTCGCTGAAATTGCTAGCTGTAGGTTTCAGAAGGAAGCGCAATTTCTCTTAAACCAACTTTGCTCCTATTTCATTCGCATCGCTTTTCGTTGAGTTCGATTCGTCTGGTTCCTAGAGTTTGTAGGTTAGGTCGCGTTTGCTAGTTTTGAAGAGTAACATGAGCGCACACATCTCGCAAGTTTCTCGCGGCGTGGAAATGCACATTTCAGCGAAGCTTTTACGTCGTTACATACTCATATCTTCCGCCTTCTCTCCCCGGCTCTGTTTTCTTCTCTTTTTTTGCCGCCTGTTTTCATCTTTCCATCGCAAAGAGTTTCGCAAACCACTGAATATTTGATGTCGTTTGATGTGATGATGCGGATGCTTTCGATGACATTTCTATCTTCAGATGGAATTGATTTCCCTTTTTATTTAGGCAGCTTTTTTGCTTTTATTCTTATTTCGCTTTTGAATAAATGTTTATATCAATTTTCCTTTTAGAAATAAAAAGAAAAAATGAAAAATTAAAAATGTAAAACGCATAATGTAAAAGTTGAATGTGTTTTTGACGCAGAGGCTGTAACTACGAGTAAATTACTCAATTTTGAAGTTTAATTGAAACAAAACAATACATTATTCGGAAGGCTTAATTGAATTATCCAATCAACGATGAATTAAAGTAATTTCCCATGTTTGATGAAGTTTAATGTGATTAGTGTCCCGCGCAATAATGTAATAATTGTTTTACTATTAGATAGTGATAAAATTGATTTTTAACAAAGCCGTAATTGTTATTCGTTGCAGAAAGCCTAGTATTAGTTTTTGCTAATTATGGCAGCTAACATTTTTGCAAAATAAGCAAATGGAATTAAATGCAATTTAAATATTGAATTTAAATTACTCTCCCGCATCGCAGACGTAATAAAATTGCAATTTGCAGTTTTCCCTTGCTTTTTTGGGAGCATGAGAGGGAATGGGGAGGGATACTTTAATTAAATTCGCACTCGAATCCGCTGTTTTTTTGTCATTGGTGATTGTGCTATTTTCGGCTAGTTTTAATTCGCATTCGCAGTGTTGTCACTAACAGACGAGACAAGACGTGGAAATTCCTCCTGGAATGAAAGCGAGAGCATTTACATTTTAATTCGGCGGTGGTGGATGTTTTTTGCGGTTATTTTTGCGTTTTTCGACGGTTATTGCGGTGTCTGGAAGTGTTGGGGATTGCTTTGGCAGGTTTTGTTTAGTCCGGGGGGAAGCAAATTGATCCCGGGGTAACAGAATCTGCATGCGACACTCAACCTGCGTTAAGGAAGGAGGAGAAGGTGCTTGACAAGACGGTAAATAAGGGCGTAAATATTAATTAATGTTATGGTGAGCAAGAGGTTTGCGTATTTCTATAAATCTTATTTATTTCGTTGGTAAGTAGTCTGCAGGAATATAAGATGGAAGATTAAATTGCAGAAAATGTAATTAGGAATTTCTTTCTCATTGCATTTTGTAAGATAATCTTTGAATTATTGAAGAGGGTTTAATAATTCGTACTTTGTATGAATTTTTGATCTAATATATTTGATATTTCGATAAATATTATTGACAAACAAAGAGTAGTGAATTTATTTATTGTATGAATTTACGAAATGTCGAAGCTTTTAAAGAGCCTAAAGAATCTCATACCGAAGAATTGCGGTTCCTAACTAATGCCCTAGAAGATCAGGTACACTCGACCTTAGACGATTTGATACATCGGATCCTAAACGATCAGATACATCTGATCCTAAACAATCTAAGGCGTCCGTCACATACCCTGTTTCGGCTTCGTGCTTCTATGCCTATCCGTGTCTGACGAATGTTTTTGAAAGGAGATGAAGCAACTCGAAGAAACACCTATCGCCTCCATTGGTCAGACAAAGAAAACCACGAAGCGAAGTCTGACTACGTCGTCTTCATAACGGGCACCTTATGCATCCCATCCTGAATTAAGGTTTCAGAACATGACTATGAATGCAGCGGTTCATCTCTGGAAACTTATCAGATACTTAAAAGATATGATAACTTAAAAGATATCAACTATTTTACATTAATGCATTTCGGTAAAAGTAGAAGAACGTTCGTCCCAGAAAGGATTAAGAATCCCAGGTTCTCTCTAGAACAATGGCTTCATTCTAGGTCCGAAACGTTACCGGGGAATGACTGAATCCCCGGTTAGACTACCGGAGACACCAACGTGTGGTACCTAGATTTCATTTAACCAGGGAGCGTTAAAATTAGTTCTTTGATTCATACCGGTAGAACTGTGGATATCGCAGTAAGTCATTTTGTTGCCTTCCCAAATTTAACCTCAAGCCGCATCAACCTCTCTCTACACAGCAACACATTTCGCAACTCTTTCATCCTTATTGGAAAACTCTCGAACCTTCTTTTTCTCTCTTTTCTTGGAATATACAACATACAACTTAACCTAGTATTGAGCAATGCACACGCAAAGATGGGGTGATGGGCTAGTGAACACTCCCTAGACCTCCACAGCTGACTACAGAGGGACTGCATAAGGGCAGAAACTCGATCGCTGTACACTTGTGCACTAAACAATCCGGCTGCATTTCGCACCCTCAACTGTTTCTCTACCATCCACTCTCTCACTCAAACCACCCTACTCATACATTCAACCCCTCTCCCATCTCAGTCCTAACCTGCGACTATATACATAGTATGCCAACCGCTTTGTTTTTCTTCCCGAACGCCCGTTCGGAAGTTTACACTTTGCGCTCAGCATTTTTCATTCATCGGTCCACATTCCACCCGGTTGCGAACCACCACCCAGCCACACTCGCTGGGCAATTCATTATACATTCTTCATCAATGTTGAAGATAAATTAAGGGCAACTTTGTAGGGTGTGTCAGCATACAGCACGCGCCCGAGCTAACATCCAACACAAAAAGACAACAGACAAATTACTATGCAAAGCCAATTTTAAACGCGATGACGTTGGGTAATTTATAATTTTACAATATGCATGACTTTTAATATTTCAAACTTGCGCAAATTAAGTTATATATTGCGCTCATTTACACGTAATGTCACCGCCAGAGGGCGTTACTATAGCAGCGCCAACACGTTATAAATGCGGCGGGCGTCTGCCATCTCATGCCATGTTTTATGCATCAATTAGCCTATTAGACAGTCGCAATCACCCATCAATAACCTTCGATTTATTTATAAATATCCAGCGATTGAAGAACGCAAATACATATTACCGTAAATGCATTCCTAGAATATTTTACTTGAATAAATTGTAAAGAATATTTTACTACAATTATTCTTGAGGGAATTTTACGCTATTTTCTTAAACGTGTGTATTATTGATAAGCAATTACGAAAGAAATAAATCAAATGTATCAAAAAAACTGGTTTACTTGTACTTTATTTACACGAAATTTAAGGTCTTACAAGATTCAGAGGAATCAGAACCACAAAAAATGCTCGACCTGGCGTATTTTATACCTACAACGTTGTAATAGCTGAAGGAAGCAATTGAACGGTAACAAATGCTTCAGAGTTGCCATAACCACCAAAAGAAGCTCGAACTGAATGATTTTTATATCTAAGAAAGTGTAGCAAGTCCATTAATATCTGAAACAAGAAATCAAAGGGCAACACATGCTTCGGAAGAATCAAAACCAGCCAAAAATGTTCGAACAGGTTTATTTATACCTGAATAAGTGCATCCATAGCTAGAACAAAAATTGCAGCACCACCCATGTTTCGGAGGAATCAAAAACATCAAGAAATGCTAAATCTGGATGATCTTCATACTTACACAGTGTGATAGGTCTCTCAATAGCTAGCAAAAAAGTGAAGGGCAATAGATGCTCTCGGTGGAATCAGAACCACCTAAAAATGCTAGTTCTGGATTATATTATTCATAAAACCCCGCGATAAGTCCCTCAATGGCTGCACCAAATAATTGAAGTGCAACACATGCCTCCTTGGAAAATTACTGAATTGTAGTAACATTACATTATCACGAAAACTGAAAGGCCCGAAGTAAATATTTTTAAACAAAGGGACCGCCAACCAAAATTATTAAAGAAAAGACAGCGCTGCTATAAACTGTTTGCAAACCTTTGCTTTACTAAATAGTGGGAGTCAAAATTTTAGAAAATATCGATACTTTTTAGTATTGAAAATATTGAAAATTGAATGAATCGATTCCAAAGAATCAAATGAAAGTATCATTAATGTTGGCTATCGACAGTATCGAAATTTGACAATCTCGATACCAAAGTATCGATACCTTGTCGATTCCTAGTGTAGGGTGATGTATCTGATCATCTACAATCTGATATATTAGATCGTCTATATCCTGATATATGTGATCGTCTGGGGTCTGGTATATCTAATCGTCTAGGGACTGATGAATCTGGTTGTCTATGGTCTGCTATATCTGTTCCTCTGACAACTCGATATTCCTCCCAGGGATGACTATGCTTTCCCAGACACTCGACGAATATAGAGTAGTCGGTCACATTGAGGAATGTAGTAAAAAATCTGAAAGTACGCGAAGAAGACATCAAAATCTGGTTCTCAGGGAATTACTAAGTTACCAAGTTACTTCCTAAACTTGATGTATATAATTTATTATGGAAACATTGCCCAAATTACCCGTTAGGAATAAATTGAAGAACAAAGTAAGAGTAGACTTTTAAAAAGTCAAAATAAAATTTCATAAAATTACGAGGAGATCTTTATAAAGTGGTTATACCATTTCCTACTATCATTTTAAGTGTCAAGGTTACTTTCAAGCCTACGGCGACAATAAATTACAATTTGAAATATGCCTACAAATTAATAATTCGTTGTCGGCGCGCAGTGAGCCTTATTACGCCCATTATTAATTTCCAGACATCGAGTATCAACAGATATTAAATTACTCATGTATATATGGAGCCATCCGAATTCCGCGCATTTACGGGTGGAGCACTAATGCGCCGTGAAGCCATCAGGCATATCAACTAATTAATCACACATGCTATTTGCACTCCTTCAGCTCACCAACACATCAGGGCGCGTCTATCTATATCTATCTACCTGGCCATGTGATAGGAGGCCAGGCGCTAGCCTAGTCATCACCACTGCGATTTATTCGTGTCTAGCAATAGGTGAAATGACCGCCGTCCTTCTCGTCATTAGGCTGAGTAAATATTTACCGTTAATTTCGCCTCATTCAACATCGGACCCAAAAAACACACACGCACACTCACACAGGTTAAGTCCGGTGCGTCCCATTATATCGATCGCGAAAACACTTAGCGACCTCGCTACACCGATCGTGATTTATAAACGATAATTCAATCAAAACATTTTCAGTACTCGTGTCACATTATTCATTGTTGATAAACGGTCTTGCATACAAATATTGTGAAGGTATTTGTATGAAGTGATTACTCATTGTTTTATTAATATCGACAGTAGTGAAATAGGTAGCTTTCAAAAACTAATAATTTGAATGAAACATGTTGCGCCCTCTATTCACAGGTTTTCTGAGCTTTGAAAGACTGATTAATACTCATCTTACAGGTTTCTGCAGGATGTTTTTACGTTTATATCGAAGCGTAATGATTCAGCTTTCAACCGTTAGATGTCGCTGTCTACTTAAAATTGGAGTCCTGTTTAGTTCGTTGAAATTCCTACTAGATACCACTAGTTGTTTTAAAACCTCGATAATTTACGAAAACTTTGCTTGTAAGACTTGTAATGTTTAATAAAAACCAAATAAACGATTTTAAAATGATTTACGGGCGGGTGCGTTACTGTAAATTGATTTTAAAACTTTGAAAAAGGTTTAAACGTTGTCCTACTGACCATTCCACTAGATTACCCACGACAAATACTCATTATTTGCAGATCACTGCATCCACGCAGCTTTATTATCATCGTGTCATCTGCGTACGTTCAAAACGACTTTTAAATCTTTTGTACACATTTTTTCTATCCGATGTCTGTATGACGTTAATACCGGATGGACAGTATTTATTCAGTCCCCAAAAACGACACTGATGAGTTATACAGTGATTGGATAAATGGATGCAGCAGTGCATTAAACCGACATTTATTCCGTTTTTCTTCCACCTCATTTTCGCCTTTCAGAAGCGCGTCTCCACCAACACCTCGTTTGTTCTATTTTTTTTTCTGTTCAATTGTAACATTCGCACCCTATGATGATGGTAGACGCAAGTCTGTCAAATGAATATTTGATTTGAATATGTGTTCAGTCGACTGTGCAGATTTTAATATCGTAATAATTTCGTGCATTTAGATGGCTATGATACATTTCAACAGAATGTAATTTATTTTGGGTGTCTCCAATCGTGTGTAATGTGGTGCTCACATTCGTTTTTTTTTCTTTCTATAAATGGCTAGCGCCGAATATGGTTTTCATATTACCAACGCCTGTCTAAATTATCCATAGCGTTTTGTTTCCTTTCGGAAAAAAGTTTAATTGTGAGGAAACATTGAGGAAGTTATTAGTAATATAAACCCGTTTGATTTCATAGTTATTTTGATGAATTGATATTTTCCCAGTTCGTTATTGACGAAAAATGCCTATAAGTTTGGTAATAATAGTCAATATCATTCCATTTTCGTTTCATCAAGAGTTCTCTTTATAATAATATCATTGTCATTGAAAAAAATATGAATATATACCCATTGACATGGATTTGTTATTTGCGCTACAACAAAAAAACAATTCCTAAAATAAGTTTTTAAGTTCCTAAACACGTTTATGAACAGCAAATGAAATGACGCAGGTATCCTTGTCAATAACTAAAATAACTAGTTGTAGTCGATATCGTGGCATATGGCATAGATATCGTAGGTGCGGTTAAAAGTTGCGGTTAATTGGCATTCCTATTGTTAGAAAAAAGTATTCGCTTTCAATTTTTTTTTGCTTCGTTAGCTTAACATGACATTTGCTTGGGTTAGGAATTTTCAACGGTCTGCGGTTTCATTTATCATTGACATAGGTGGACTTTTCCATATCGATATCGTCGGACGATATACCGATATCATTTGTATTGGGCAATGATGTATTCGTGTGCAATGTGGCGAATATTTGGAACACGCAAGACGTGCGTAATGCACGTACATTGTACAAGTAATAATGCGAAAGTTAAAAAATGAAGAGGCCAGTCATTAATAACGATTGACAGTATTGCTATATTGAATCGATTTATAACATGCGTCATACAGGAATGTCACCATTTTAAGCCATTGTTAAGGATTGATGATGTTAATGATGGGTTGGGTTCAATTTCATCAACCCTCTAATTGATATAGGTTCCTAGGTATAGAGCGATCTCGTTATTTTTACTTTTCTTGACTTGAAATTTTACAATTATTATTAACGTACATGTTCCTTTTGATTTAACTAATAAATCGTCTTAATAAATAGTTTGTTGATGTTTCCTGGTTTCCGGGGCGTGTTATAGACCTAAAAACCCTTTCTTTAGTCCTCTAGTTAGGTAGTAGATTGAGCAATTGGCTATATAAATACATAGGTATTCATTATGAAAAGCACCGCCTTTCGGCGAGGCAAATTTTAAATTATACGTTGTAAATTTCAAGCTGGTAAATTGCGCTTTCATTTTGAAACAGCAAATACACCTCGCCCAATTACGCCCTACATCTTGCGCCCTTTTGGATTTCTGCGTGCAGACGTTTTATTTTTATTTGTTTTGCGTGCAATACGCGGCGAAGAACAATGGCGGAAAGCAAACGCGAATTAATGAATTACGAGGGACGCCTGTCGCGAATGAAGTCTTGCGACGCATGCAAATGCGAAATGGATTACGGTGCGACTTCCTTAGATTGTATAATACACAGGGTTTGCAGCCATGTGTACAGTTTGTTTGTAGGGTAAATGTGACTTCGAAAACAATCGATGCACGCACGCACGGCTGTATGTTTTTAAGCTTTGTATTTCCATAGACAAAGGGAATTTCGTTATGACGTTTGTTGAAGTTTATGATGTGTTTAACTGGCGAATTGTAGTTAATTTTAGTAGATTAAGTAATTTTATGAGGATTAGTCAAATATTCCAATAGGGGATAAAGTATAATTAGCCTATTATTCATAGACGTATCCCTGGGTCTAGTAAGTACCCAAAATCATGGTTGTACTAGTTTAGAGTACGTTATTTCTAGTCAGTTCTGGGCGAAAACCAAGTAAAACTCAGAAAAAACTCGACTTAATAAAACACGTCCCAAGAATGACTATGAACATCAGTCATACTTTAGGCATGTGGCTACAATCAATTATGAATTAATTGCTGGAAAACGAAAAGGAATTAAAGGAAAAGAAACTTTAAGTTCAGGCTTCTTCACTTATCAATTAAATGATCCGATTCCTAATTGCAAGTTATATACGAATAATGTATATGAAGCTTCGTATTCATAGACATGTCCTGTAACTTATTAGACTCAGAATCAATGGATGTACAGGTTTAAAGACGTTATCCTAGTCTGGGGGTAAACCTTGAATCTTAACAATCGTTACAGTACATAGTTGAGTATATCTAAAGAGGTTTTGTTTTTAGAAGTTCCCAAGGAAAGTCTGTAAGGCCTGAGAAAAACTCAAAGAGTTTTGATAAAGTCAATTTTCATTTAAAGAGTCTGACTTGTTAAAAATAATAATCTGACTTGTTATAATAATAAGGAATAACTATGATTAAAAAGATGCTGGGACACTATTATGAACTAAAGAAAAATAAACTTTAAGTCTGTGTTGTTTCACAAACCAATAAAATGATCCGATTTCTAATTGCAAGTTTTGTAGTTTTGAAAGGAACAGTTATATTTCGGCTCATATTCATAGACGTGACCCAAAAACTTACCACAGTCAAAATTGTTCAAGTTTACTTATTTTTAGTCAGATCTTAGGCGAACTTTGAATCATGGAAATATCGTTAAAACATATAGTTTGCTTTACAAAAAGAGGTTTTCAGCGTTGTAAGTTCCCAGGTAATGTCTGAGACTCCTAACTAAAACTCAGGAAGCTTTGATATAGTTAATTATCTCTTTAAAAGTCTGACTTCATAAAAAACGTCCCACAAATGACTATAATACCAGGCAGTGTGTAAAGATGGCGCTACAATCAATTTGATCAAAAGTTGCTGGGAAACGATTATGAATACAAGGAAAATAAACTCTAAGTCCGTGTTGTTTCAATTAACAATAAAATGATCCGATTTCCAAGTTTTATAACAATAAGTTGTATTCGGTGTGGGATACATTGAGGAAATTCGAAAATATACTAGGCTCAAAATCATATTTGTATAAGTATAGTGACTGTTATTTCTAGTCAGCTCTGCCGCGAAATTCTGAATCCTGGAAATATTGTTAAATATAAAGTTGACTGTATAAAAACAGGCTTTAAACTTTGAAGATTCCCAAGGAACGATTATGACAATAAGGAAAAGAAACTTTAAGTACGTGCTTCTTTACTTATTATTAGTAATATGATCAGATTTCTAATTGTAATTTACTGATTCTTAGTAAAACTTTTATAAACTTAAAAATAAAACTTTAGGCTTTTAAACTCACCCCTTCTCGATTAACGATATTCCCGATCCTATATTTTTCGATTAAAGATTTTGGCAATAAACCATGCGGCCGATCACAATGAATCTCTCGAAGCATGTAAAAATGATGTCTTTCGCTGGAGTTCATCTGGAGAGCCATCCATATTTTAAGGTGAATGAAAAAAAGGTGTGGTAGGGTGGTAGTATAAGAGTAATGAACAAAAAAACACCCTGAAACGAAAGGAGAAATAAGGAGACAGTTTTTGCTATTGCACGATTGACTTGCCACGTATAAAGCAGGGTTTTTGTGTTTTGCGTCGATTGAATTGTAAGGGATACGGAATAATATATAAGGATATTGCTTCAAGACAATACGGTCTGGTGTTTTTTTTTTCATCCACACCTTTAACCACACTACACCAATGATTGTGATGCAGGCTTGCGGAATAAATCGCTATCAGTTTCACATTATCATTTATAATTTTTAAGATGAACCAATGAAATTATTCTTTCAACGTGCATAACTTTACTTACGGAAATAAAATTTAATGAAATCTTAGGAGAACACCTTGGAGAAATAATAATAAAGTGTTTATTAAAATACAATTAATATATTTCATTTTATTAAGGTTTTAAGAAATATTTACATTGGAATTGACATAGTAATCCAAACTCTACTCCTTTATATTCCTAGTAAAATCACTTCAGAACGACCAAGTAGAGGGTAGTTGTGGGTACTAATGATATACAGCTCTCACTCTATCAGCAGTGCAACGAAATGAAATTCAACGTAATTCGTCCGACGTACATTTTATCGATTCGTATTGCGTGCATTTGTGCAATCCAAGCGTGTCTACGTGTATAATGCACACTAGACTAAAACATACACACGTGCTGTTGTGCCTTGCACACGTTTTGCGTTGCTGGCGGGGTGTGTGTTGTATACTGAGTACGTGGAATTGGCGGCGGAAACGTCTAGCCACTCGTTTTCCACCGACTGCTGCACCCTGCATCACTGCAGCGCAGCCAGCAGAAGGGTTCGTCTGCACGCTGAATAAAAAATGCAAGTCAAACTGCGCTACGCCAGCACGCGACGAGGGCGGTCCCACCCCAAATGCATTGTTTTTTTAAAGTGCGTGCACACACGAGTGCTAAATCTTAATCTCTAGGGCTCACAACGCCGCCGGGTGTGTAGGGTCCAAGGTTTTATCAGCAGTCGTATTAATAGAATTAACGTCATAAGTGTTCTAAAAAATCATTAATCAGCTTCGTTAATGTATTCCTCGGTTTCTTATTACTAGGGATGTCAACTTTTCTCGAAGTATCGATACTTTTTGGTATCGAAACTTTTGAAACTTTGATACTTTCGATACCCAAGTATCGAAGAAAGGTATCGATACTTATTGATATCGAAAATACGCATTCACGCCATCTGTTAATGTATTTTCAAATTATTTTTTACTCGTTACAGTAATCTTCCAGAATATTATCGGTACAATGATTCTGATGTTACTACTTGAGAGTTACATTTTGAGATTGAAAAATATCACAGTAATGCCTAAGTAATAAAATTAATTATTGTAAAATTACTGATTGAGTAAATTAAGGAATCGACTTCGAAGTATCGAAACTTGTGATTTATCAACTTTTAATACTTTGATTGCGACGAATTGATAAAGTCGGAAAGTATAGGGAATATAACTTTCTTCATAATTAATATTTCTGCGAATGAGTAATAAACTATTTTGAAATATAGCATAAAATGCATAATTTTGATTTTAATTTCCAAATGTTTCAAGATTATCTCGTGCATTGCGTTTAACGGATTTTACTCATTCGTTCGTTTTCGGCATTGCATCAAACAAAATGTATTCAATCATATTAAATCTCAAACGGATCACAAATATCTTCCCACACAATTCGCTAATTTCAGCAACTTCATTTAGTCTTCGTGTTTGTTCATGTTAAGTGTGATTAGAATACTTGGTTATTTGTTTGTTTTAACGTGTGAGTCGTATGTCAAGTGTGTCCCAACACTTAAATTTGTTGTATTTAAAAAGTTTGTTATACGATTATATTTCTTCTGATTGTTTTTTCCTTGATAAATGTTATTGAAACAACTATTGAAAGCTGAAAGAATTCTCACACATCTACGTTTCTCGACCAATTCATTGTCTTCAACGAATTGGGTGTTGAAAAGCCGCTTAAGTAAGACGGGCGTTATCTTATTGTTAGTCTAAACAAAATAGGCGCAAGCGTATTTTAAATGCCTACCTATGTTGATTTAAAAATGTTCGTTATACGATTACATTTCTCCCTGTTTTTTGTTTTGATAAATATCAAGAACGAGTGAAAAATTCCATTTCGTAATATTGAGATGTATTTATGTGAACGTAGTAATGACATAATTAATAATAATAAGTATCGATACTTCAGCAGTAAGTATCGACTGATTTCATTACAAATGTATTGATCGAATAATAATTTGTCGATTGCATGGTATAATGAATTTAATGATTGAATTTCCATATTTTCAAAAAACCAACACTATATCGGTCGCTCAGAGTACGATTACCATCATAATTGGTGGTTGTGATTAACAGATGGCCTCAGTGTAGGGGCATATCAAAAAGTATCGAAAATGACTAATTCGATGGTATCGATAAGTATCTAAAATTAAAGTACCGATAAAAGTCGATAAGAATCGACACTTGGTATCGATACTTATCGATACCGATACTTTTTTTGACATTCCTACTTATTACGGGTTATTCCTAAGGGAGTAGTTGAGAAATGAGAATTTTGCGTCAGTTTTGGAAGGTTATATAAAGGAGAAGAATCAAAATATTTTTAAACCTCTCAGAATTTACTTAAGTCTGTGAAATTTTGGCAAAATGTTGGTATATCACTAAAATAGATTAATGGTTAATAACTGTAATTATTTATATATTTTGGCAAGAAAACTCAATCTTTGTGGTGTATACAGAAACAGATACACTAACAGATTTTATAAGTGCAAACGTGGATGTGCAATGTGCAAAGGAAACGCCATTTTGTTGCGTGTCGAAATTTACAATTGCTATAATGACTCTAATGGTAAGAAGTATAATTTTATAAAAATGAAATATGGTATATTACATCACCTAAAGGTTTTCTCTTTTCCTAATCGTCATTATTCAATAGTTCAACATTTTTGAAAGCAAATAAAGTGCCAAAATCAAAATATTAGTAAACCTATCAAAATCCACTTAATTCTCTTGAATCCCATCAAAATTGTTATGATACATTGAATATTCTATACCACCCATCAATTTATGATTTCCTATTGTGAAGTTTGTCCATGAATGCTTTCTGTATATCCACATGAAAATGTAATGTCCGTAATATCATGATGCGTAGTGGTGTATTGATTGATCCCGTATTTTTGTGCAATTCTGAATAGTCCGTGCTGGCATGGAATAGAAATCAACGCAATTATACATGCTGCGTGCGGGAATGATGCGTTATTGTGCACACGGATCCCCGGGAGACCATTCCTCGAGGGTGGTGATGAGTCAACAGTTCCGGGCACTCCCTCCTCGATTCAGGGTTGCATTAGCCGAAAACCTAGGCGACCCTATGCCTCGTTACAACTGGTAGATGATATCTTTCGATATCCACGCACTCTTCCCTTGAACGTTTCTATACCACTGTAGATGTGTTCTGGATCGACGATGTTGTTTCCTCTATGGATTTATCCCTTCTTATCAAGGCTTTCTTCGTGGAAATTGAAGGAAGCTCTAGAACGCCGTTTCGTAGAAATTTTTAATATATTTGGAGTTATCAAACAATCAATTTTATTGTTATGTAAAAATTTAAAAAAAAAACGACCAAGATTGTTTAATTATATAGTTTTACCTAGATATTTTAATATATGTCGGGTTTTTGTGTTCTAGAGGGTTAGAGTTGCCTGTAGGCACGTGCCAGAGTCATAAAATCCATTATCAGGGATACTTAATAAAATATCTCGACTTTAGGTGCATTCATTAGGAAAATAAAATACAGGCACGCGCTTAAAACATTGGAAACGCATTCCTGTAGCCATACTTTTACAGGCATGAAAAACGGTAAAATGTTTCAGAAAAGTTGAATATTTAGCGTTTTGGGTTCTCTTAAACACCTGCTACCCGTAGAACATGAACAACAACTGCATACGGTAAGGGGTCGTTATTATACCTTCTAGGATTTTATTTCATCATAATTTATGTGTTTCTAGAAGCTTTTACAAAGTGAGGTCTAAGATTTTATAATGACATCCTTAATTATAAAATTCATTCTTAATACTTTTTAGATTAATCTAGTCGTTTTTAAGATTAATATTAAAATTTATGTCAAGAAAATTAACATTGTGTGCTATGTAAATATTTTGTGTCTTACTTGCCTTCACTTAGACAGTAAGTTGTCTAATTGCAAAACTGAACGAAGGATCAGGAGGTTGCTTTAAGGCCCTATTCTTGAAGGTTTGAGTTTTGTGTTCTGTTTAACATTTCCTAAAACTAAACAAACGCCCACCACTTTTACAATATGATTTTATGTCTCCAATTAAGGGATTCTTCCTTTAAATTCTAAAATTCAGATGGAACTAGTTTATTAAGGCCTTCATACAATTTTTCATGTAAAGAAATTTATCCCTTTCTAGTGATGTAAACATTTTGTCTGATCTTTGATACATTGCTCTGGACTTCTTTAAGATCTCTGGGTGTAGCAAGATTTACGGCCTGGGCACTTGCCCTCGGGCAATAAATATACAACTTGTTACAATCTGACATTGTCGCTTCTGAATCAACAAGCTATACTGTCTACTGTGAGTTTTTTCGACAGTGGTTTTCAAGTTGTTCAGTACGTGTGCGGTTAAAATTAAATTTTTGGACCGGTAAGGACCTGGTAGGCTTTTAGCAGCCCTCGCCATCGTCCCGGGGGCAACTACAATACGCTGATGTATTTATGAGCTCCCATAGTCGCATTGTTGCGGTGTGGTCACAAAAATTTCGAAGGTATGAATATCATACGCGACGCGCGAGCCACCTTTGTCTAGCCGACTGATTTATAGCGTCACTGCGCGTTTTCGGAAACGCGCCGAATCTGGATCGACGATAATTACCCCATGACGGTGTTCATGGCGGTTTTTCGTAACGTGTTTGCGCTGAATGCTTGGCTTCACGCTGCATCAACGCTATCTTCACGCGTTTTAGCTGCTTTTCATTGCATTTGGTGTTTATGGCTGTGTTTATGAATGGGGATATTGTTTTTTTGATTTGCGATGGTTTGTGCTGGACATGTTGTTTCCTGTTTGCGTTGGTTCTTGGTTTGAGGTGTCACAAGCTGTGGCGATTTTTTTTTCAGACATTTGGAAGGATACACAAGCGAAACTAATTGCTCTAGATCTGCCCGAGTTTGCAGCTTGGCTCTTGTCGTATTGAGACGTCTAGTTGAACGTTTTATGGTTTCCAAAAATTGAACAAAAACGGACAAGGTGTTTGGTTTAAGAGCTTCGGACACTAGTTTCACAATTAGAAGTCTTTTTTCAGGTTTATTGCGTTTTAGGTACTGTTAGAACTGTTGTCAACGATGACTTTTACGATTTTTCATCATTACTAACTTTATTAAGCTCACAGGAACCCTCTTCAAAGACCCTTGATTTGAAAGGACATGAAATGATTACATGTCGATTTCTGAGTCATTCATCATTTTATCGACATCTGTTCAGATTTCCTAGCCTTAGTAATATATATTCAAATTAAGTAAATTGCATTTTAATATATTTTGTAATAACAAATGTGGTCCTTCGTTTCTTTTGTACTACGATGAAGGATTCAGACTTTTGTTGATGTGTGGTTAACCATTCAACCTCATCTCTGCACATCTTGAGGAGGGAGATTGCAACATCTTTGCACACATTGCTTTTGATGCTAATCTCAAGTGGTTATGGTGTGGTTTGTTGATTTTTAAATATGGCTAATTTGTATCTGTGGCTATGAAAACGATCGTAAAACCGTTCCTTGGGGGTACCGGTAAGTCCACTTGACATTCCATTCATATCTTCGGCGTCTTGATAGTCGAGGATGCGCCGCGCATGAAAAATTTTGGGGTGGAAAGGGGTTGGAAAGCTATAAAAACTACGCCGAGTGCAGGATTTGCATAAAGGTGTCTCAAGTGCATGGGCCGGCCCGTTGGACCGCAATTCAAAAGATACAGTATCTCCTCAACGCAAAACATCGTAAATATCATATTTTATAACTGTTACCGTTTGATGAGAGTTTCATTAAGATGCATTCTTCCTTTTATTAACGTCTTGGTAAAATTTTTGCAAGGGTCTTTTTTGAAGTGAAACTTCTATACGACCGATTGCCTTGGCGAGTAAGCTGGTGAATGCGAGCGGAGAGTCAAATCTATTGTAAAAATATCGTTGTAAGAATAATAAATCAAACGCATGAGTTACGTGACCATCGTGATAAACGTCGGCGGATATTAAGTTTACCACTGCAAAGCGAACGTAAATTTTCCATTTGTACTATTATATTTTTGTAGAAGTATTACAAGAACTTATCTATAATCAAATGGATGTTATTGACGAAAATCTAACTATAGATTAAAACAAAGTAAAATATAATTTTACCTCGTTCTTGTGGTCAAAAGCAGACTCGATTTTTTTTTTGATTTTAAGGTTCTAATTCGAAATCCTCTTCATTATTCGACGATTCAAGTTTGGAAGTGGATTTATTCTGTTAAAAAAATTAAGAATACAGCGTGGAAAGCTAATAAATTTCGTTCCACCTAACTGGAGATAAATAACGATGCAAAACCATTTAAATCGCTATTGTTTACCCAACGATTCGAACTGCGGGTATTCATTCATTGCCACCCTCTGCCCAAAAAAGTTTAAAACCATGTAAAATAAATAGAATCAACTAAATTTGTGACGGTCCATGTTGGGGTGGTCCATTCTGTGTTTCCATAAACAACTGAAGTCTCCTAAATATACACAACATATTCAATTGTACTGCACAAATGCTACATGGTTGTAATGAGGGTTGAACAAGTTAAGCCATAAAAAATGAACACATTTGAGCAGATTTCTCATTCCGACCAATAGTCCAATACCCGGCATATTGCTGTAAAGTTATGGGAGTTATTAGAGAATAGGCTAGTTCAAATGCTAAATATCAGTGCCTCGCTTGGCATGCATATCTAGGGTAGGGGTGATTTTAGGGTGGGTCTACATGGCGACTGGTCACGGGACTTTCGGGTGTGCGAGCCAGTGACGCAGACGTGATACGACTAGGATATTACGACTCCTAGTATTGGGATTGAGGGTTGATGGGTGATGTCTGGAGGTCTTATGCAAATAGCGCCGTGGTCAAAATGGTCAACGTTTTATACAAAGCGCTAACCTGATTGTAATCACGGCAAGTTTATGATGGCAAGCCTTTCCATCACACTGAATGCTCATTAAGCGCGCATTTGTTATGAGACCAACAACAGATCGTAAAATATTTTGAAATATTAGTTATAGGTGTTATATCTGCGCATGCGCCAGTATTATATATAATCAATGTTTTAAGTTTTTGAATGTACACTAACAGATATCGAGACGACCAAGTCATACGTCGACACGTTTGAACAACATCAATTTATCAAGTTGTACTTATAGTTAAATATAAAATTATTATTTCCTTATTAAAACGTTATACATATTAATTACACTCGACACCTTCTACAACAATAGGTATATATATATATTCTAAGCTTCTCTAGTTGATGATCTTTAGACCAGGGGTCGGCAATGTTTTAAGCGAGTCCGAAAATTTCAAAATGACAAATGTGTGTTCAAGAAGAAGTAAAGTAAACTAGTGAAGCTTCACATCCATAGATTGAATGCCTCTTTAGTCCCAGGTTTTCGACCCTTTCCTTAGAACTTAAAAACAAATTAGCAAAATTTTTGCTCCATTGCATTTTTTTTTGTAACTGGAGCACTGTTTTTGGCCGTTATAATAAATATGTAGTTATGATAATCCTTCATAATTCCTCTGGGTCCCTTGGAAGAAAGAAAACTTCCCTGAAGTCTAGGGAAGATCCACTTGCTCCAGGAAGACTGATCTCCCTGGCCCGCTGGAGAATTACAATGAGTTAATGTTATGCAACATTAATGCAAGGGTTCCAGGAGCTAAGGGCATCACCTAAAGCAAAAGAATAAGAAATAAGACACAGCAAGGGAGGTTTCGTATTTTTTATAGCTCCCGGATACGGTGGAGCGGTGGAGAGCAAAATTGGGTTCATTACATCAACTACGAAAAAATATGATATTCGAATACAAAAAAGGATCGTTGTACAAATTGCATAACATGTCTCAGTCTACCATTAGATACGATTAACATATTGATGTTATATTTACGATTTGCATATTTTGATTAATTATATTTTGATGCTGGATTATCTGTCTTGCCTGTCTATTTCCTGGGTTGGTTGTCATCCAATGGGATGTGTACTTATAGTTAGATTAAGGAGTATTTTATGTCCTAGAATGTTGAGTAGGTTTCCCAGTCATGATAGGTTAAAATGGCTTATGTTACGTCTTGCATTTGAAAGTAGTTAGTTTAAATACAAATTATTAATGTTTCTATCATTTGTTACAGGTAAGTTCCCATGGTTACACATTTGAAGGCTTCGGAAGTTGCTATTTACAATTGGTAAGATTTAATAGTTCTAGGATGTAGAAGATAGAATATAGAGCAAATTTAGGACACCATTGAACCCTCTTGAAAGCCAGCATCTTGTTCATTAAATGGTCATTTGTATGGTGTAAATCTTCTCAAAATACAATAAACGAACATTAAACCTTCTCGAACAGTACAATAAGCGACGCTATGGCTATCAGAAGTCAATTGTGTTGCTCCGGGATGGAAAAGGGTTCTCTGGGTAGATCCTAGGTCTCGGGTGGTGCTTACAATGGTGGAAAACAAGACTTCATCAAGCGGGCGACCCTTGACGGTGATGTGATGTCAAGTAAGGTCTAGGACGCTCGCACAATGTCCGTCATATTTTCCATTTTGCATTTTGTGGCGACCACACAGACTGTATATACTATATGAGTGGCTCAGCGCCCAGGTTTCGACCTATGGTCGTGCCTTACATTTGGAGCACATTACTATTTCGACAGCTGCTCCCTAGGTCGTGGTAGACGGTGCTATTCGTAAGACGGTGTGTTTCTACAAACGTTACAAATACGTGTATTGTACCTGTGCGTTTTGTTCTTTCCATCGGCTCGGGGATCTGAACAACTTCAGGTTTGCACCGTATAGAGAGAGAGAGAGAAGTGAGTTGCTCCCGGATCGGCGGGTTTTTGTTCTTTGACGGCTGTCGCGGGTCTAGAAACAGTTTTGATACGGCACCAAGTTGTGGTAGTCACAATTCTCGGCATCGAGAGCAGATTTTTGACGAACTGTCAGACGCCGATTATTGTTATTCTCGCTGTGTCTCTTTCTTTAAGAGGCTGCCGTCGGAAGAAGGGCCTTGTTGCCAACTAGCCTCTGCGCAACTTGCGGATACACTACCGGAATTGTGTTTTGATGGTGCTCGGCATTGCGGAACTGGAGTTGAATTTTGATTGACGTCCCTCGTGAGATGAGGAAGATGAGGGTGATGCAGGTAGAGATTGTGATGCGATAGACGCGGCCCCGCCTCACGCCGGTTTGACTTTCGATTAAAATCATATTCGTCAATCTTTCTTCCATAGGTTACCTTTCTTGGCCAACCCTTTTTTATATAAATATTACAATATAATTAAATTGCATTATATCGCAACATAAAAAAGTTGCAAAAGCTTCAAAAGTAATTATAACCGAAGCCGATTTGTTTTGTCCATTTTTGTGCGCGGTTTGAAGAGATCAGTAATCCGATAGATAAACATTCCGGTCTTTAAAATTGCAACGTACGAGTGATAATCACATCAAGGGTATTTTTACACCTTTTATTCGTGCCCTGGTTTTAATACTTGGGTTTTGTTTGCATATGTGATTAAATCGCACTTTTAGCGACGAAACGCGTTTCATTGTCGTTGTGGGTTTGGGTAGATGGCTCTTTAGCGGTTGGTTGGCCGTGGTTAATCGGATTAACACTAAACGCCACGATTGTTGGCCGACAGAGTGACAACGCCCGCGTTGCCATTGCGGATGTGATTTGCATCTCAATGATCAGCGCGTCCTTTTGATTGATTGTTAGTGCTTTGTCAGTGCCACTTTGGCGATTTTTAATCTACCGACTTACCTCAATGGCTCAATGGGGTAGAGAGAGGGTGGATTTTGCATGCTGTTCTGTGTTTGAAAACACATTAATTTTGTTTTAATCTTCTATTGGACCTGCTGGGAAAGAGTATAAATTCGTCATTGTTATTTTTTAGTGTCGTCCTTAGATAGGAAGTTATTCAACTAATATTTTAATATTGATTTGATGGTAAGTAAGAATTGGTAAAATTAAACTTTCTCACATCAGTATATTCTTATCTAGGAGGAACGTTTGTAAAAAAGTAACCCGAGAATTAAGGGATATTCAGAACTTCTAAAGATTAGAATCAGGTGATATTACCACATATGGTTTTTAAGGGAGTTGTAGTTGCCACTAAGTTGGTGCCAGAGGCGACTATGAATATCAGTGAAAGAGTTCTATCTTCATGCGATTCTGAGCCTAGCACCATACAGTGGACCACAAATTCCGTGATTAGTGATTGTTCAGAACGTCTTTGATGGCAAATTATAATAGATTCTACCTAATCCAGCCCATTCCGAATTAGGTAGAACCTGATTTTGTCCTACGAAATCCTTACTAACGGAAATTTGGGCTAAGTATAAAAGAAAAGGACACCAATTTGTTGTAAAAGTTAGAGTAGGTAATGTCGTAGCTTCTCTCGTGAATTCCAAACTAGGTGAGACTATGATTTACCAGACTATACCGTACAAGAAGAAATTGGGACAAGTAGTAAAGAGATCTAAAACAGTTGGTCGTAATTAGTGACTGTTTAACATCAATTCGATATAAAATAGAATGGGTTAGGTCCATCAATCCAAAGATGAATAGTGCCAAATATAAAACGATCAAGTCTTGTTAAATTGTTTTCGATCAGTTTTAAACAGAATTCCTGTAGACATAGTTTTATATCACCTAATCCAATTTACAATTGAAGGCAGGATTCTTCAATTTTCTCTAGTTAAACACGTTATATATGATTTCATTATATATAATCACGTTATAAATGATTTCAATTCTAAAAACTCAATTCACCATTCGTTTAGTTTAGTTTTCACATCTCTTGGGTAGATGTAGAACTTGTTCCTTTTGAAGGATCGTAACCTTTGTTTCAGTTTTTAAGATTCAGTTCCACTGAATTCAAAATGCATGTCTAACCTTTTGGCCTCAGGTCTCTAACAATCGGCGTGACTGTACGTCTCACCAGCTAACGTTTCCTCTTCCGCATTCGCTCGTCTTCCCCTTTATTCATTTTCAAGCTCCTCTCGCTTCTCATTCAACTCATCTCAACATTCTACGCTCTAAGATTTGTTCTTCCATGTATCCGTTAGGCCACACATTCAAGTCCATTCGCTCTAATCTAAACTGGGTCTGTCTGGATATTCGGGATGTCCCTCGGTATACGAGTACTAACAACCTTTAGCTCTCCATCTCTTCCTCTTCTCTCATCCTCTCACTTCCACTTATTGAATAAGGGGTCTATAGCTACTGTTATTGTATTGTCGTTTAGAACCTTAGACAAGACTGTTACATTTTCGCTCTACCTTATACAACTCGGTGCTCGTACATCAATATGCAGAATTTGGTTATTAGTTAAGGGAGAAGGAACCACCAGCCCCCGAAACGAGCAGCTATATTCGGAAGGCAAAAACGTGTTATCGAATATACTCGTGAGTATGCGTAACAATATGTAACACCTTGCTGGTCGTCGTGATTTCCGAAGACATACCGTGCGAACCGCCCAACATTTTTTTTCAAAACGTATTTATGCATTTCCGTAATCATTGCGTTTTGTCGAACTTTCGGGGAGTATCCCTAGAAAAATTGACACTTTATGTGCCACTTTATGCGGAAGTAATTGACCTATTATTGGTACAGACAGATTTGCGTCGACATTTTCAGGGAAATAATTGCTCAAACCTACCCATAAACATCCATTGGTGCAAAATACAAGATTACAGTTTTTTTCTGAATATCTGGATATCCTCAAAATTTTCTCACATTTCGAAACTGTTAATCTATATTTAGATTAGAGGTTCTTTATAGGATTAAAACTAATCCACTTTTTTTTAAAAGAGACAAAATTGATTTGTCAATTCCAATTTTGTCGGTTTTTTTCCAAAGAGATGCGTATCGAATATCGTATTATGTGGGAAAAAATCAATTAATCTCTGAATGACGAATAAAAGAAATGTAACCGTAGAAATTCTCGATATTCTGTCATTTTGTAGAAAGTGTACAAAAATGTGGTTTAATCACAATGTGACTAGGAGGGTGCGGCGAAACGAAATACGTTTTTCGGTCGACTTTTTTTTGGTATTTTTGTCGGTTTAGTAATTTTTTTAACTGTTTAACCTTTTTCGCAAGGCTTGTCCAAGGTTGTCAACTTGGTCGGATTATAAATGATTGTGTAAAATTCAATAAATTAGTTTTTGTCCGTTTTTGATATTGGTACTGTTTAAATTTCTAGATTTTGCGTTGAACATTAAAAAAAATCTATTTGCTACAGAAATATAAATGAAATGACGGATTTTTTTACTTCTGTGCAAATATTTTATAAACCATAACGAAAGTTTTGCCATTTATTTAGAAACACTAAATAGTTCCTTCCTGAAAATGGGGTTTCCCTACTAAAAAACCTTTTTATTTCATTTTATAGCTTTTTAGGTAGTTTCGGCAAGTTTATGATGACATAGCGATGATAATTCTTCCCATTTTATGTCTGCTTATGTCATCCGTGGTGAATCTTCCTTTATAACTCTCGATCTTCCCCTATTTTATCGTTTTCAAATATTTATAAATATTTTTTAAATTCTAACTGGCATGAGAGTTTCCGATGTGATTCCTCCGACGTGTTTCTGGTAGGAAATACGATGTTTCTCTTGTAAAAATCGTTTTCTGTTAATCATTGATTCATTGTAATCATTTATATCATTACTTCAACCTCCCGCTGAGTTGTTGACACCTAATCTTCGCGGAATACAAAAGCCTAGTGTAACGCGTGTGCCTTGTGTGAATTTATTTACTATTAACGCATTCAACTGTTGAGTCTCTCTAGCTGCGAGCAAGTTGAATAACTTATGCTCGTAAAAATGTGGATATCTCTGCTGTCAGCGTTGATTCTCTTCTCGTCGATCGGGCAGTCATTGTGACAGGGACGTGACAATGACGAGGCGGGATGCCTTCCCTAATCCGCCGCTCTTCTTCGATGACGATGCGTCATCCGTGAAGATCCTTTCGGGCATGATGCTGCGCCACCGCGGGACGTCCCTGTAATCCCTTTGCGCAATAACTTACCCGACCTCTCAATGAAATGCTCGTTTTCAATATACATTGAAAATCGAACTCTAGCTGCCATTGTTCGATGCCTGGCGTTAACAATATTTTGGGTTTAATCATATATTTTCAAGTTGATCAGGTTGTAACCGTTTTTGGATTATTTTGCATTTGGGTTAGTGGATACATTGTTTAATCTTTAAATTTCAATAGTTTCAGTTATATAGATTGGTCCTGAAATCGTATGACTCATCATATTTGGTTTTAATATAGTGCTCTCTTTTCATATACTTAATTTTTGTTGTTATTAGAAGGGCTTTTATGGTTTGAATAAAATTTGCCGATCATGATCCTTTGAAATGCTATTAACAATAAATTAATTTGTGTAGCTGTATAACGGAAATATTCCATTCCATTGAATGATAATGATTCAATTATAATGGCATTCAGGAAAAATTTCTATAACGTAGTAAACAGAGAATTTATGATAATATGCTGTCGTCTATTGTGAGTGATATTCACAAAAATAGAATTGTAAATTATTCCTTGACGATTTTCTACGTTTCTAATGCATATAATATCCTAATGTCGGTATTAATAATTTAGTGTAAGTAATTATTTATAATATTGATTTTCATTCTTTTGTTATTTATCCAGTATGTGAATGAATTCTTCTTATCAAAAGTATAAGTCTCGAAAATGATTAATTACCTTAAAAAATAATTGAATAGAGCCAAGCCATAGCAGTCGATGCTCGGTAAAAATCAAACATTCTTTTGTTTAAGTCACTATCATCTTCTATTCATTCGTATCGCAGCCCAAGGTTTGATCCGATTATGATTAGCCCCAACTATTAAAATGATCAACGTAAAAGGCACGATACAGAAGTATCACGAATTACATTAATTGAAGGGGAAAATAATAGTGTCTCTGACCGGATTTGTACCGGCTTCATTTATATTACTGGTATGATGCGCTAGCAATTTCACCTCGGGGGCATCCAATTCTTGACCCAATTCGATACTTTCATCATTGCGTTCAGACCAACTTAGGACGGAATGAGGAGATGATAATGTATCGTGGCGAACACCATTCTAGTAACCCATTTCGACAGTCAGACAGTTTCTTTGTATAATTTAATATTTTAGACATTTTGAATTTTTATCTAACTTCGTGGGACTATTGAACTTCCTCTTAATTGTAGAAATCTCTAAGGTTCGAATTCCTAAACATTTTCCAATTTTATTTTAAATTATACAGCTGGCCAAAAGATAAAGATGACACATGCAAACAAGATTCATCTTCCCATTTCGTTCTTAAACATATAATCATATAACATATAATCCTAAGTTATACAAATTCCAAACCATTGAAGATTCGCGTTTCTGCTATGGTGATTATTTATGCACATTCGGACATTGTGGGACTCGGAAGAAGCAAGAAAAAAGTAGACTATTGGTTTTTGCTCCGAGAATTTGACATTCCTAAATGTCCGAATGCCTATAGAACTCCACAAATCTGGGCAGTTCTTTGTCCTCGCGATGAATATAGATCTAGATCGCCAGATGTAATGATTAATTGATCTCTGAGCAAACATTGCCGACGCTCCTGGGCTCCGAGGATCCTTCCTTAGGGCCTACGCATTATCGGGCATTATAAAGGGCAGACAGCAGCATCGCCACTTGAGAGAAATTGCCACGCATGAGTAGAGCCATCGAGCGAACCGAGGTGTGTTTGCATACGGGGATGTAAATCTTGGACAAACGTATCCACCACGGACATTATGAATATTCAATACCGGCATATGCAAAGTTTTCAAGTATGGGAGTGCGAAAATGTCCTAGGTACTCGCAAATAAGTTTGCGTGTGTTTGCCAAGCGAATGGATTTCCATGATAATGCCAAATTCATGGGCATTTTTCAATTTTCTAAATATTTTGTGACATAAATAATATTTGCTAAGTATATGGGTTGTATTTGCTATTGTATCGTGCTTTGAAGGTTGTAGAACGTTATTCTTATCGTGCATCAACCATGTTTTGCATTAAAATGAAACCTTGAAGAATAAGTTGTGTAAGAAGGCAGTTAAGGCAGTTTAAGGGATTAACCCTTTTAATAGACCGATTTAAGGTTTCAAAGGTCAAGGTAGAAACTTAATATTTTGACCTTTCAAGAATTATGTATGATTTTATAAGATTGTTATCATCTGGGGTGAAATTTCAGGGTTAATTCAGTCAAATATCTTTAAAAATTGTGTTATATATCAAATGCAGGTAAAGCTAATTGGTATTAATAAAACTGCAACTTTCAGATATAATTATTTTTTATATTCAGGGATTTCACGTTTTTTCATACATTTTTTCCCCTTTTTAATATTAATCAATTTTTCCCATCTCTTGATCCTGAACTCTTTTTAAAACTTTCTTAGGCATGCAATAAGCACGATAATAGAAATTGACAAACATGTACAATAAAATTGATACTTGAAGTATATGGAATGTAAGTAGCCGTTTCGGATAAGAGCAGGAAGAATCAAACATCTTAATTCCATAAATTGCTAGTAGACTTACAAATTGTACCTGAAAGTTGAAAATTTTAGACCGAACCTATATTTCTTGATGCTAGATAGTTCTTGATTCTAGATCAGTGGTTCTCAAAGTGGCGACGAAAGAATTGACGGAGATGCCCCTTGGAGCAAAGTTGAGCTCTCTGATGGGGCGTCCCCCTTGGGTCTACGTGGCGAGTCTATGCCACGTAGAAAAGTTATAAAAAATTGAGAACCTTTGTTCCAGATATTTCTTGATTCATCTTAAACTTACAATCTGTCCCTGAGTTATATACTTCTTCCACCAAAGATTAATCTTCCCGTCGTAGTATACTGCGCAGAAGTAGTAGAAATACATAAATACATGTACTATGCAATTGAATAAACCAATCCAAACTAATTCGCCACCAGGGTAGATACGATTCACAATCCAACCAGCCGCCACCATCATGGTGTGATGGTACACATGTAAGGTTGTGATTTGATTCTGTTTCTTCCTTAGGACGAAAAATATCTAAAATCAAAGGCATTATTAACAGACATGCAAGTATTGCCAGCCTTTTAGACATTTTCACGGGATTTGAAGCCAATATTAAGAGATAAAATAATAATAAGTACTTACAGTGTCAAGTAAATCAATTACTTTTACAACCCAATAAAAATACACAGTGTTCATCAGCATTAAATCTCCAGAACTATTGGTTTGCGTGGTTAAGCATCGACTTTCGGTCCATTTCACACTTATTATAATCTTTATATAAATAAATTTTATATTAGAAATGGCAGTAATTAATTTAACAGAATTACCATAATTACGATGTATGCACACAAAAACATTTGTATAGCGTTAAATAAAAGTAGGACCTTCCGGAGATTAAACGCTTGACGGTTCTTCATCCATTCAGGGCCATATTTTAGGACAAAAAGAAGGTAAAGACCTACAATTGTCATGAAACCTACGCAGTTTTTCATTAAGGGATATCCAATCATTCGTTGATCTAAAATGTTAATGTTTAAATTTTTGAAACAGGAAAAGAAATAATGTTTACCCCCATATTTGTCTGAAAATAATATGAGATACCAATTCTCCATTTTCTGAATAAGTTGGAAAATGTTTAATCCTTGCGTCTTTTTAAGTGCTTTTCAAAACTATACTAAACTATATATGTAAATATGACGAAAAGCAAGTGAAATAATTGTTTTTATGATAACACAGGTAGGAAAATTCACTTCTTATCACATATAGGATAGGTTTCTGTTACATTACCTAAATAGTTTAGTAATAATGCCTGGAAAACGTAAAGTACTGCCTTGTAAATTAATTTTTCATAGATAATATTTGAATTTACCATAGTGATGTTAAAATAATAATAATTTTTAATAATAGTACTTTTTAGTGTAATGTTTGCCAAAAATGAACGAATGATTTTTTAAATTTATCCATACATTTACGAAAAATAGGGGAAAAGTAAATCAATGTGCAAAAGTAAAGAAGAATTTTAGTTTATAGATATTTTTAATACTTTTCTGAATTCGCTTAATTCTTATTTTAACATTTGATTGCTTTCACCTGAGTTTTTGGGTCTTTAGGTTTAGTAATTAAAGTTTTTTCGCACTTTTATCCTTAATCTTGATAAACGCATTGTAGTAGTAGTTACCAAACATGTAGACCATTATCAAAGCCTGGGTCAGGGCAAAGCATATCATCGATTTCGGATAATTACATCCCGATTGGAAGAGTTTTGTTGTATAGAAGAAGACGAAGAATATAAATTGGGTCTGAAAAACAAGTTTTTAAGAAGGTGTTCGTACTTATTTTAGTAGGTAATCTAAGAGTACGTTAATAACCTGGGAATTTCCTAGGATTCTAGGAGTGTGTTAGTAATCTTTGAGGAAGTGAAGTCTTCATACCAGTTGCAAATGTGTAATGTGCTTTTTCCACCAGAGACTTTGCTTGTTCTCTGTCTGAAGACAGTAGAAATAGTAGAAGTACATGATGGAGTGCACAAAACTGTTCACGATGCCCATCATAGCCATTTCCCCTCCGGGATGTACTCGTGCAATCAGAATCGTCCCGGAGACCATCATCATGTGGTGGTAGACATGCAATGTGGTTAGAAGTTGGATTTTTTTGCGTAGCACGAAAAATAACGTATCACATAGATCTAGGATTTTCAGCATACAGTAACACCATGTGTAGAAGACCATTGTTAAATCGTAGTCCGATTCAGTTTCGTGTGTAAGACATCGGACACTTTTTTCGAATAATTTGCTGGACGCCTAAAACAAATATTAATCAAACTTAAATAAAGTGATTCCGATGAAGTAAAGTTGAAAGTAAAACATGCTGAAAAACAGATTGCAGAACTTACGACAATCGCCAAACTTGCATTCGCAATAATCTGAACAATATTGTAGATTTGAATGTATAACTTGATGTTATATGCTGGTCGGTTTTGCATCCATTTTGGTCCTTGTTTTACCATAATCCAATATAGTAGCAATAAAATAATGACGGGGTAGGGTGTTCCCAGGAATGGTAGTCGTCTAATTCTTGGATCTATGAAGTTTGAATAGTGAGATTAACTTGGATTAAATAAAATTCAGTATTAGGTAATTTGCCTCCTGTTTTATAAACGATAGCATCGTGAAGATTCCAAAACGTTTCCATTTCCCTGACCGACTTGGCAATGATTATACTGAATTCCGAGGTATCGTCTATATATTGATTTCATAAAGTCGCGTTTTGCTCATCACTTATGAACAAGTACGTATTAATGTATGCCAGGAATGGTGAGGTCGCATAAACAAGTGAGTACGTAAGTTAAAGTTCGTGTTTTCGTTTTTTTTTTAAGTTGGGGTAATGGAAATGTGCATTACCGAACGAATTTGCATTACAGAACACTTTCTGAGGGTGAAAAAACAATTGAGTAAATAAAGAAACAAATATGGCATTTTTTTCCTTTAACTGATTTAAAAATGAAGCACTGATTTTTTTGTGTTGAGACTTCTGGAATTAGAACTTAAAATATTAAAATGATTTTTTAAACATTTAAAGATAGTATTATAAATTTATTTTTTATTCAACAGCTTTTTTCTACCACATAGTGGTGTAAGGGAATAGTAACTTTCACCCGGCCCAATCCGGATTTTTTTTTCCGGGGACCGTTGCAAGCGAATCGCCCGATCTTCATTCGCGTTTTTACCGCGAAATCTGGAGTTCGCGGACGGCGCCGCAGCCGCTTGTTGAGTGGGGAAACCAAGTGGTCACCCATCCAACGCCTAGCTACGTCCGACGTTGCTTAACTGCAGTGATTTAACGAGCACCGAGCTTCACAACGCGGCGAATCGCCGCTAGTATTATAAATATAAGTTCAAATTTGATTCAAATTATGTATTATAATAATGGTGCAATAAATCATTATTTAAGGCGAAACTTGAACTAGGTCCGTAACTTGATTAGTCTGATATTCGTTCGATTCAAGTTATGGATGATAACAATGGTGCAATGATTCATTATTTTGAGCGAACCTTTAACTAGGGCCGTAACTTGTCTTAGGCCTGTATTCAATCCCCGGCATTGATATTCATTTCCCTGGGACCTTCGTGGCTCAGAATTACTTGTACACTCTGGTCTAGATTCAGAATTTTCGGAACAAATCTGAATCTGTGTGTACTAGGGAAGTCAAAAGAAGTATCGGTATCGATAAGTATCTATGCCCCGTGACGATACTTATCGATAGTATCGAGTTAGCCATTTTCGATACTTTTTGACATGCCTCTACACTGAAGCCATCTGTTAGTCACAACCACCATATTTATGATGGTAATCGTTCTCTGAGCGACCATCAAATCGACAAATTATAATTCGATCAATATATTTGTAATGAAATCAGTCGATGCTTACTGCTGAAGTATCGATACTTTCTAAAATTCTATTTATTCTAAAACTATTATTAATTATTTCATTACTACATTCACATAAATACATCTCAATATTACGGAATGGAATTTTCCACTTGATATTTATCAATCAAAAACAGGGAGCAATGTGATCGAATAATCATAATTGATTATTTCAAGATCTGGTTCTGATGCTTATAAGTTACCATGACTATGATTCCGGACGTTGTCATTCACAAGCTACTTCATAAGGCCATCCGATTTTGATATTGTCTCTAATCCGTTACAAAGAGGCACTTCGTCCAATAGAATTAGAACTTAAAATATTCAAATGTTCTTTGTTACACACTTAATTCAAGGTCGCATTACAAGTATCAGCATAAGTTCAAATTCGATTCAAATTACGGATTATAACAATGGAGCAATAATTCATTACTTTAAGTGATCCTAGAACTAGGTCCGAAACTAGGCCGGTAGTCATCAATGCCGTGATATTCATTTCCCTAGGAAATGAGAATTGCTTAATTCAAGATCTGGTTCTGACTTTTAGAAGTTACCAAGACTTTGATGCCTTGGAGGTGTAAATACATAGATACTTCTAAAGACCATAATATTTGATATTGTGCATAGTAAGCACAAGGAAGCATTTGGTAAAGTATATCCTATTAACGATGAAGAGTTGTTGTGTGTTTGAAAGTTTTTATTGTTCACGAATTGATCAATAGGTACCTTGAGATGGTTGGTGACATACTGTCACAAATGCAGCGAAACAATTAGCGCAAACCCTGCTTTTCTCTCCACGCGGTCAGCACACCATGCATATATCACACCTAGCAATAATCTATTTATTTGTATAATAATGCATGCTTACAGCTGTCACGAAGATCGAGAAGAAGAACATGCTGAACAAATAAAGAATGAACTGAACAACAAAAATGATGAAATAATAAAACATATAAAATAAATCGCTTAAGTCTAAAATAGCCGAACAAACGGTATCAGTAGCTCTCTAGCCATGCGACCGCTTGTGAATCTGGATTACAAAGTTACTGAAAATCGATTGTGAATACGATCAATAAAACATTATGGGATTAATTGTGGTTAATTTCAATAATATTATTATAGACCGATTTTCTCTAACAATATAAACGTTTTTTTATCTTTGGCCCCTTTATGATATTGTACCTACATGTATATACATTCTATACATCTATAATAAAATTAGGCGTGCGCTCTTCAACGGCAAAGTTCGCCCGATACAAGTGGCTTGTATTTGCATGCATATCCACCGTCGACGGTCATCAAGCGGCCAGCTGTCAAACAGTATTAGGAGTTGCTAAATGCCGACTCGTGCGTGCCTTCGCCGTGCAACTCCAGCAAAACAGTGGGGTTGCATATTGTGCGTGCATATAACCCTTTCGCACGCATGCACTTTTAGGCAACACCCATTTAGCGAGAGTTACCAACCTTATTCGACTACAAATCAAACTCCAACCTAAAATCTACCCTGCTTTAAATTGTACTCCTGATGAATCTACCTTCTATGGTGGATAAAGCTGGTAACCCTAACTTGGTGTCAATGTCGTATACTGTGGTGCAGTCTTACGAAACTTGCACGCGAAAAAAGGGGTCGTGGGGCTCACCCAGTGGTCAGTGCGTGTCCACGCGCGAGTATGCTAATTAGAGGTTTTACTCGCCAATTCGGGGTTGTGCAAACGTTATCCTCCCGGACTAGGGCTAGGCGAGCCGAAGGAAGGTGGTAGAGGCAGTGGCGGTGGCTTGTAACTGCACCCTGCGCGATGCAAATGCAAAATGCGCGTGTGTCTGATTATCTCAACCGTATTATACTATAATAGTGGACACAATGGTGGACGACCGGCAGGGGGTGGGTTAACGCCCACTTTGATTTTTTGATCTTGTTACACTCACCTTGCAAGTCTAACACGCATGTTCAGCTGCACGCATTAATTTGGGAATAATTGAATCTACAACCCTCTAAGTATGACTGCAACTATTATAACTACATTTGCATTTGGAAGCGTGTCTCGGATTAGGTTGACGTAGATTTGGCGATGACTAGTTTGTAATTAAATTGCGCGAGCACGATAAAAACACATAAATAATACGAGGGATTGTAATGAAAGGGATGATAAGGACTTCTAATTATCACTTATTACAGTTTATTTTTTTATGGAGTTTTATTTACTTATTTTGTTTATTCGTTAAAAAAAAATTAAGACAATATCGTGTTTTTTTATTGAAGAATTTCCGTCATTTCTTTTCATTTACATAAAACGATTACATAAAAACGACTTATGTCATCTGTTAATCTTTAGAATCGTCTTTAGGGCACGCTTTCACTGTTCTACTTTTTTTGCATGCCTGTATTTTTAATTGCTATGTATAAAGATTGTATAATACGATCTATTATGATTTGCATACTGTCGCGTAATCCACATTATTTTTCCTTCACCGCTGGTTGCAGTGTTCTGAACTTACGATAAGCAAATAATTTGCATTTGGTCCCGAAGGCTTAACAGTTCCTTAATTATGCACAATTCAAGCGGCACATTCAGAGTTGCATGACAATGTACTTGATTATTTAATGCAGCAAAAATTGGTTTTCATCCTGGCAGCAAGTAGTCAATAGTTTAATATGCGGGGTTGATATTGTAGTTTTGTAATTCAATTTGGTGGTTTAATAGGCTGAAAATTCTTTATATAGAGTAAAGGGTTGTATGTCTATTATATTCTATTACTTTTCATAGATTCGTTATACATAGATTAACAATAATAATATGTATCGAAAAGCCCTAGCGCCATCTATTTACAGTTTTTCAAAATACGTATCGATTAATTACTTAAATCATTGCAATAATGCATTTACATCAAAAATATTCCTTACTCTAATTGTACGTTTCCAAAGTTGTCTGCTCTCTATATTTGTAGCTCGTATTATGTGATTCAACGCGAAGTTTTGCGATACTTGTGCTTTGCACGTGTAGATGGCGGGGAAATCGACACTTCATGTACCGCTAGATATAGTTCTTGCAAAAATTTGATTTGTGTAATTTGTAATATGTTTCCAAAATTTTAATATTCGTATACTAATATATTATGAATTATTAGACGAATTAAAACAATTGTTAAATAGGTTGAAAAAATTATAATTGAAACAAAAATATTCTTAACTACTTAAAGCAACAAAATTTCCTTTACATACTAACCACAACAATTACTTCAACTTTAATGCAACGATTGTATTTTTCTGTGAGAATTTGAAGCACTCTATTAAACAGAAAATTATTCTTTACATTAACCTATGCGTAGTAATTCCATCATAATCCAATAATACTCCTAAACTTATTCATAGCATTATTATGCCGTATTTAGAAACAGAAAAATTTGAACTGTTTGTAATTAGATGCAAATCGAAGTCTATTTACGACCTCGACGGCTATTGTCTGCTTGTCGCAGGAGCGTTTCCAATGCCCCGTCGATGGTAATTTAGAAAGAGTGACAGGCTACAGTCTCAATTTGTCAAAGCTAATTTATCAAATTAGAGCGTGCCACCCTCGACGGTGGCGCGATGTGTTTTTTCGATGTTATTTCGGGTACTATTGTTGTAGTTATTACTGGCGGCGATTTTGGTGGTGGAAATACGCTGTAGATACCTATCGTATTGGATGCAATGAATATAAAGTGGTTGCGCAAGGGCCAACCGGTGGCGGCAGCGTTGATTATGCGGTGCGCCAGTGCTCCACGTGGCCGTATCATCAGCGTAATTGCGTCGTATATGTATACATGTATGTGTGTATGCATGTATCTATGTATGAAGAGGCGCATGTGTGCTGCGACCCTTGCAACTGTAACAAACCTACCAACATATGTCAGTTCGCGCTCGCGCACACCTCGCGGAATATGTGCGCGTGCATCGAATGCATATTAAACCAATAGCGCGAGTGGCGCGCACAGGCTGCGAATAATGCAACGGTGCACAATGCGCCCGCTGTAATAATGGGTCCTTAATCATACACGTTCGACGATTTGATGCATCTGTGTGTGAATGGATGGATGGGTGATGTGCGCTTGTTACATTTCGATTGTACATGAGTAATTACTGTTCCTGGACCCTGGTTGTGGGCTATTGTTATTAGTTCAATAGTCATATAGTTTAGTCATAGTTATTGTGTATATTAGTGGTGTTAACAGGAATTGAAGATAGAAGGGTTATTTTGTAATTTTAAAATAGCTCTTTGTCAAATCTTTAATTTCAGTGTCCATTGAAGTGTCCTTGTATTTTTGCAAATAAGTCGATATATGTTATCTCGGAAACTACCAATTAATGATTGTCTCGATTTACTATATTCATACTATCAGAATTTGGTATGAATGTATAAATTTCGAAATTTTATATATTGTCATAAATTTGTTTGTTTATTTACTTATTTGATTATATTGATATTGTATCAAACTTTTTAATGTTCATTTTGTTGTACAGTGTGCCATACCCGTAAATTCAAAGGACCGCCCTTTTCCGTTGTTGGCAGGTTACATTCTAAGTATCTATTCTATGCAATATAACATAATTAACTAATATTTCATCGATGTCTCTCCATATGCATCGATATCTTTTCTTTGAAGTTGATATCCTTATAAGAACGCCTTCTATCCATCTGTATATTTCTTCTTCTTGATTTCCATTGCCTTAACCTATCCTCGATGATATGACCAAAGAATCATATATTCCTACAATGTTTTCTGGTCAAGTCTTCAGGTTCATTTTTTGTCTTTAAAGAAAATTTCTTGCATTCTCTTTAAGATTCCAGAATGTTAAGCATTGATATGTCCAGAAACATTGGTATTGTGGTTTTAAATTACATATTGTAATATAAGACAATATGTAGAATATGTAGAAATTCTATAACATTTGAGAAACACCGATATTATACCTATTAAAAAATTAAAACTTGAAGCAAAAGCGATGAAAGGATGCAACCAATAAATAAGGTCTTTACAAAATCAATAAGCGTAAAACATGAAATTGCACAATACGCCAATGTGCACACATTGCCTACCAAGATGAACATCCATAAATCATAATTTACAAGTTTACAAGACATAAAATAATACGCGTTGAAGTATTTATGTACACCGCGGTCTGGCCTGCATTGCAGTGATGTAAAGAAACGCGCATCCCATAACTCACTCTAATTTGTCATACCACCGTGCGTATGAATCTTTTCACCGTTCTGTAGCTTCTGTGAAAGCAACCGGTAGCTGTTCGCCTGTACTGGTCCATACCCGAAATCATTCCAATTCGGAGAGTAGGTACAAAGTGTACCCACCAGGAGAGTACATAGATCACCGCTATCGGGCATTGTGAAATTAAAAACTCGATCAAGTGGAACAAACAGGCAGTAAAACGAAGGCGACTGTAATAATTTATTCATTGCCTCTTCTGCACCAATAAACTGGAAATTTATCGATATCTAGGTAGCCGCTAAACGTGTATATATAGCCCTCTGATCAGAAAGGAAGGGAATCGATAGGATTACCTGGATTATGAGTCTCCGGGCAGCGGCTGTAATTCGAGGCGTAATCACAATGCGGTTTTATTCGCAAGCCGATGGCTTGGTGCGCTGAGATAAGAAGCAGCGAGAAAGGTAAGAAAGTAGGTACAAAGTTGCGTCATTATATGCCCTAGATTACGCACGACAGCGTATCATTTCGACGCGGTTATAAAGTGTTGTATTTATTGGCGATACTGATCAACGGCATGGTGCGTATCGAATTTTATTTGATTATATTCTATCCTACCTTATTTGTATTATCGTATATCATCGTGATGTACCTTGATGGTTCCTTCTAGTTGTCGTTTACGATCCCAGTTTGTTACTTTATATCGATTGTAGGTCAAGAGGTACAGAGGTTGTGCTCCAGTTGTATGTTCAATAGATATATTTCCCAAAGACTATTCCTGTTCAAAATAGAGCATAATTTATAAGAACCTTATTATATTAAAACCCGAGTTTACTGTATTCGCTTATTAAAGCATAATAAATTAACAAACCCGATTTTAACGATTGAAAACCTGAGTTTTATACCGAAATTTAATTTTCAAATTTTGTAAGTTTGAGATATGGAATGGAACACATATTAATGAATTCGATTTTGCTGATTGAAACAACTTTCGAACTCTACATTAAAATTGTGTAAGTTTATATCGGATAGATAAAAATGTACGAACGTAGAGTCCTTGTCATCTCATAACAATACGAATTTGATATTTGAAAACCCGAGTTTTAAATTTGTATCGAATAGTAATTCCTCTTTTTCTTACTATTAAAGTGTAGTGTACGTACTGAAACTTGTGTTGAGTAAATTTACAGACTCCAGTATGGCGATTGTAAACGGGTTTAAAACCCGACTTTTAAAACCGACTTTCAAATCCGAGTATAAAATTGTGTATGTTGATACCTTAATGAAGAAATATGTAATAACTTAAACTTATTGATAGCATGTCATAATAACCCCAGTTTGATGATTGAAAACCGAGCTTTAAACTCGCAATTTTTCAAAATAAAGGAAATTATACCTACTATATTACTTTAACAGACGAATCTAAAGTTTGTAGTCATAGAAAGTTTACTAATTCGACTTTCCCTGTTTTTTTTTTTACTGAGCATCGACTGCTATGCTCATTAGCTCTATTCAATTCTTTTTCAATGTAATTAGTCATATTAGAGACTAACGCTATTGATTAGAAGAAGAATTCACTTCAATATGTATCCCCACCGAGAATCGAACCCGGGACCTCATGGGCAGTGGTCATCGACCATACCACTGCGCCACTTGGCTGGACCTTTTTCCCTGTTTGGAAATAATAATTTATTAATATGTCTTTCTTTATTTCAGGTAAGTTCCCAAAAACTACTACAGGACGTCAACTACTTCAAAAACTGCAAAGCGGTAACTTTTCAAGGCAATTATATTAAACTATGTTACCCTAATATTACCCCTTGTAACGGATTCATTACGTGATCCTCACCAAATGTTCCCGTTTCGTAATTGTCAATTATCTCTTTATTATCCTGTAAATTTACTGGCAGTAGCCATATTGCACCTAATGCGTATTTAATTGCAATACGTCGTTGCAATTACGCAGGTTTTGATACGTTATGATACTATAAACGAACGTTTAACCCTCGAAAACAACGGTAATACAATAGTGACAATGTTTACGCAGGGCTCATAGCTCAAGGTGGAAATACCTACCCAAAACTATTTCGTTGAAGTTTCTATAGTCAAAACAAACATAGAAACTTGGAATTATTGGAAATCATAACGGAAATGTCGATCAAAACCTGATGCACATTTTCCTTTGAACAGCTGAAAAGCATTCAAAATGAACATATTTTTTACATGGGTCAAAATCGACTGATTTTCCTAAATAAATTAGTCTAAATTTGGTAAATCGCATTCAACACTTTTTTGTAGTTTCGTATCATATGTATACGTTTTAATCGCAACAGCTTCAAATAGGGTTAAAAATACACGCCAGGTGACCCAAGGCATACCCATTTGAGGCATACATGCTAATATAATAAATTCATTAATTTCTTTTTCCTCAGCGTTTTTGTGCGCTTGGTCGTCCCTTGGCGATCTTGCTCAACCGACCGAGGACTTAATTATTGAATTGTGGCGACAAACTGTCAAGTCATTGACATTGCATCGCAATGTACGTTACGCTATGGTAATGTTTGTCACAGAAGAGTAAATTTTCTTTTTTTATGGTGTTCATTTTTTTATTGCCTGTTATACTCTCAAGGCGTGTGCAAGGAACAAGGCGAACGACACGGTAAAATGTTGAAGTACTTGTGGGTATGTCGTCTTCTTTCATGTCAGTTAATTACACGTGTACCATAATTAGCTAATTAGATGTTCGACATGGTAGACGCTAGCCGAGAAATGTCTTTCATCTTTATAGTTGTATGATTTCATCTCATGCAGAATTATATA
>JAODAC010028206.1:4353-15858 GCA_027575185.1 Mimaenictus wilsoni
TCTGAAAGCGTTTAATACTGTTTCCTCAAAAAGTCACTTTAAGTGACTTAAGTTACAATATCTCAACATTACTTAACGTAAGTCACATTTAAGATTATTGTATTATATGATTAGAATTTTTCAGTTTGACGTATTTTGAGTAAAGATTTTCAAAATTTGTAATCAAATTTTGATTTCGAAAGATGTCACCAGTGTTTTCTCACAGATTACATTAATTGACTTATGTAAAATTATCTCAACATGACTTACTATTAGTTTAAGTCACATTTAAAGTTTTGTTTATTATTTATTTTTACTTATATATTTAGTTACGATTTGTCTGAAAATCCTTAACTTGATTTTCATCAACATTTTAACCAAAAATCGTTGCTGAAAGCGTTTAATACTGTTTTCTCAAAGTCACTTTAAGTGACTTAAGTTACAATATCCCAACATTACTTAACGTAAGTCACATTTAAGATTATTTTATTATACGATAAAAATTTTTCAGTTTGATGTATTTTGAGTAAAGATTTTCACAATTTTTAGCCAAATTTTGATTTCGAAAGATTTCCCCAGTGTTTTTTCACAGATTACATTAATTGACTTAAGTAAAATTATCTCAACATGACTTACTATTAATTTAAGCACATTTAAAGCTTTGCTTATTATTTATTTTTACTTATATATTTAGTTACGATTTGTCTGAAAATATGTAACTTGATTTTCATCAACATTTTAACCAAAAATCGTTGCTGAAAGCGTTTAATACTGTTTTCTTAAAGTCACTTTAAGTGACTTAAGTTACAATATCCCAACATTACTTACCTTAAGTCACATTAAAGTTTATTGTATTATATGATAAGAATTTTTCAGTTGAGATATTTTGAGTAGAGATTTTCACAATTTTTACCCAAATTTTGATTTCGAAAGATGTCCCCAGTGTTTTCTCACAGATTACATTAATTGACTTAAGTGAAATTATCTCAACATGACTTACTATTAATTTAAGTCACATTTAAAGTTTTGCTTATTATTTATTTTTACTTATATATTTAGTTACGATTTGTCTGAAAATATGTAACTTGATTTTCATCAAAACTTTAACCAAAAATTGTTGCTGAAAGCGTTTAATAGTGTTTTCTAAAAGTCACTTTAAGTGACTTAAGTTACAATATCTCAACATTACTTAACTTAAGTCACATTTAAGATTATTTTATTGTATGATTAGAATTTTTCAGTTTGACGTATTTTGAGTAAAGATTTTCACAATTTTTAGTCAAATTTTGATTTCGAAATATTTCTCCAGTGTTTTCTCACAGATTACATTAATTGCCTTAAGTAAAATTATCTCAACATGACTTACTATTAATTTAAGTCACATTTAATGTTTTGCCTATTTTTGCTTATATATCTAGTTACGATTCGTCTGAACATAAAATATATAAAAAAAGATCGCGAGTTTGACAGCAAAGTGAATGTGAGAATCCGATTCCGTGCGAACATCTGTGATCTCTAGCTGTTGTCTTCATGCCGCATTGAGTCGCATTGAGCAGCCGCCGTAGTGGAGCGCCTGAGAGCGTATTAAAAACGAGCATTAAAATGGTTAATAATCTTAATGACTATGGCCATGAATGATGAGCGCGCTCAGGAAAAGGAGAGGCGCGTATACGTTATGGAATGGCGATAGAAATGATCGAAAATGTAATCATCATTATCAATGAATAATAATAATGCTTGTACATGTCAGGCGAATTGAATTTTATTTAATTTCGAAGGTTTTTCTTCAGCTCTCTTGTCTCATTCTCATCACATAACTTCAGCGAAGACACGGAATCACTTTGATGAGGTTATCACATTGACAGGTTGTTAATATTTTTTATTCGTGAGTGTATTTAATGCATTTCAAGGTTATATTTTCTTTTAAGGTTAGATTCAGGTTAGATTTGAATATAATTGCCTTTATTTAGGGTAAGGAAATGTTTTGGTAAGATTAGCGTAAGGTTAGGTGAGTATAGAGTAGGATTTAATTAGATTTACTAACTCTAGGTTAGATTATAGTTAATTATGTTGAAGTTATACAATGTACTACTAAGTTGATTTAAGTTGGGTTAGATTAACTTATAATTAAGTCTATATTTGTTTCAAATTTGAGAAACTTTCACTTTTTTATGCATTTAAGGGAAAAACCTCATTTAACAAGCCAAAAAATGATTTCAACGATTTTTCTTTCTCATGTTCTATAACCCTAATGATTTGTTATCAATTTAATACATAATTCATAAGAATACTCCATTGTTTTCATGTGAAAACATCGATTTTATAAAGTAAAAATTTGATGGTGTGTTTAAATCTCCTCGTTTTTTTCTTAATTGCGCAGCTGCGTACACTCTACCGTAGTTAATTTTAATTAAAAATAATTAACCAAAAACTCAGTGGAAAGCTTATAATATTTTCTTGAATATGACGTCGAGTATTTTCAAGAAAAATTTTAAAATTGTATGTTTTTATAGAGTTTTTTATTTAAATTACAATTTTCGCATAAAAATTCTACTTCAAAAATACCTAAAAAATAGAAATATACATTTTCTCGAAAAACAATTAATGTCATATTCTAGAGAATTTAATAGACTATAAAATAAGTCATTACTTAGTCTAATCAGTTTGACAAAATTTTCTCAATCGTGTACACAAAATAGAAAAACTTCAGTCCTCATATGATTTCATTTTTAATACATTGACAATAATTATTAGAACGAAAAACGTTATAAATCAGTAGCCGTAACACCTAACTCATAACACATAACTAATTAACATAAGAATACGCTCTTGATTTTGAATATAAATTAAAGATTTTTAAATTTGAAGAACTTTCATTTTTTTCATGCATTTAAGGAAAAAACTTCATTTAACAGGTCAAAAAATGATATTCACGATTTTTCTTTCTCATGTTCTATAACCCAAATGATTTGCTATCAATTTAATACATAATTCATAAGAATACTCCATTGTTTTCATGTGAAAACATCGATTTTTAAGGTGTGTTTAAATCTCCTCGTTTTTTCTTAATTGCGCAGCTGTGTACACTCTACCGTAGTTAATTTGAATCAAAAATAATAAACCAAAAACTTTTTGGAAAGCTTATATCATTTTCTTGAATATGACGTCGAGTATTTTCAAAAAAAATTAAAATTGTATGTTTTTCTAGAGTTTTTAATTTAATTTACAATTTTCGCATAAAAATTCTACTTCAAAAATACCTAAAAAATAGAAATGTACATTGCTTCGAAAAACAATTAATGTCATATTCTAGAGAATTTAATATTCTATAAAACGAGTCAATACTCAGCCATATCAGTTTTACAGAATTTTCTGAATCGTGTACACAAAATAAAAAAAAACATCAGTCCTCATATGATTTCAATTTTAATACGTTGACAATAATTATTAGAACGAAAAACGTTATAAATCAGTAGGCGTAACACCTAACTCATAACATAGAACTAATTAACATAAGAATACGCTCATGATCTTAAAATTAAATTAAAGATTTTCAAATTTGAAGAACTTCCATTTTTTATGCAAATAAGGGAAAAAGCTCATTTAACAAGCCAAGAAATGATATTTACGATTTTTCTTTCTCATATTCTGTAACACAAAATGATTTGTTATTAATGTAATACATAATTCATAAGTATACTCCATTGTTTTCATGTGAAAACATCGATTTTTCAGGTAAAATTTGATGGTGTGTTTAAATCTCCTCGTTTTTTTCTTAATTGCGCAGCTGCGTACATTCTGTCGTAGTTAATTTTAATTCAAAATGATAAAGCAAAAACTTTTTTGAAAGTTTGTAATATTTTCTTGAATATGACGTCGAGTATTTTTAAAAATAGTATTAAAATTGTATGTTTCTATAGAGTTTTAGATTTAAATTACAATTTTCTTATAAAAATTCTACTTCAAAAATACCTAAAAAATAGAAATATATACTTTTTCAAAAAACAATTCATGTCATATTCTAGACAATTTAACAGTCTATAAAATGAATCTTTATTCAGCCATATTAGTGTGATAGAATTTTTTCAATAATGTGCACAAAATAGAAAAACTTCACTCCTCATATGATTTCATTTTTAATACGTTGGCAATAATTATTAGAACGAAAAACGTTATAAATCAGTAGGCGTAACACCTAACTCATAACACATAACTAATTAACATAAGAATACGCTCATGATCTTGAATTTAAATTAAAGATTTTTTATTTTTTTAAGTCCTTTCTTTTGTGTTTTCTGTTTCTTTATATTCAAGCTTTTTTGAGTCATCGTTTTTTTTTTGTTAAATAAGTTTCGTAAATTTCGTGTGGGTGTTGATGTCGATTGTTCTGTCATTCTTTGTCGACTCCTGTTGTCGTTTATTCCCTTTTGCGTGTTGTTCCTCAGGACCCAGGCTTGGCATGCCTCCAGCCTGCAGATGTAATCTGGGTTTTACTTTCACCGAAACTCAGACGAGAGACGAGAGGTGTGTTATGCAATGATTTCAGCGCGCATTACACATTACAAGTCGCACTGCAAAACGCATACTCTTGTAACAACACTTAAGTACGTTTGGCGACAGGATTGCCAAACACAGTCACACAATCAGACAGTAACGGAGTCACAAATAACACGAAATTGTCAAATTTTCACTTTAAAAGCTTATTTTCTCAATGCAATTTTTAAGTTTCTTTATTTCGACGTTACAAAAAAAAATTTAACTTAACTTGCGTATAATGTTGCTATTCTTTGCTTTTTTTACAATAATTTACTATTTTGAAGATGAAACCTAATCAAATCTGACTTAAGGCTACTTTTAAATATACTACAACAGATTTAAAGATTTTCAAAATAATTTTTACTGGGTATGTCAAAAAATAATCGAAAATCGATTATAATCGATTATGAGTTGCGATAATCATTGATTCTTATCGATAATGATGATGATTCCTTTAATATGACGAATTATATAGGTAGTGGCGGTGGGTAGCTGGTTGATAAGGAATGAGTTAAGCGTGAAAGTCGGAACGATAGGAGGGGAGGTGGAGGAGCAGGAGCGGCAAAATAATATCGAAAGAAGCACATATAACCCACTATACCAAGCAGGGCAAACAACCGGGATGAGACCCAGATATATTGGCGGTAGAGAGCTGAATGTGGCGGATAAAAGACTGATAGCTAGAACATGGTGTGGATCGGAAGAGAGCGGATGGAAGGTGTGGATGGGAGATGAATATGTCACGTGTATCTGTATGTGTGGAAGAGGGAGGGATTTCTGGGAGTATGTTAGTAGTGATTGTATAGGAATGAAAGAGGAGTGGGCGTATGATTGCCAGGAGAAAAAAAAGGAGAGTGAAAGAGTGAGTAGCTGAGTGAGGATGAAAGGGGGCTGGCAATTTTGAAGGTGATAACAAAACGGAAGAAAACAGCGCGGAATGGACGCCTACCTACCATCAACTGCGGGGAGGCGTCAAATTGAAGGTACCTCGGGAGTGAAGGGACAAAACGCCGGGCAAAAGGAGTCCGGAGTAAGAATAGGGAGTGAAAGTGCAAAAGAAGTTTAGCGGGTTTGATTATTTTTTGTTGAAATGGTATTTATTTAATCAATTTTCATTCGATAGTATTTAGTATGGTAAGTTTTACTTGTTACTTATTATAATTAATATATGTAATGGAAGGGCGGGGGGGAAGTAATGTGCCAATAAAGGTTGTCTACTAAAGGTAGTCGTTGCTCGGTAGACACAAAAATATTGGTTTTTACACCCGGTTAATCGATTTCGATAATAATCGATGATTGGAAAACAATTGACATCTGTAAGTTTTACACGAATTCATTGAAATTAATATAATGAACTTATTTTCACTCTATCATTGTTATTTTCTGAACAATAATCGATTCCTTCAAAACTTTTAAGAGTTATAAACAAAGAGGTGTGTGCTTTAGACTACACGACTGAAATAAAACTAAATATAGTCTTGTTTTTTTTTCCGAATATAAGTGTTTCATGAAAAATAATCGTTCATCGAATATAATCGTTTCATAGGAAATAATCGTACACGATTATAATCGATTACTCCTCCCGAATATTTTGTCGATTATTAATCTGAATCGATTATAATTTATTACTTCACCTGAGTATTCCGTCGATTATTAATCGAAACAAAAGTAAAAAGGGCATAGCTGAAACAATATTCACATAAAAGATGAAAACTTAAAATCGAGTTCTTGAGTTATTCGCCACTCAATTTCAAATTTCTTCAATTCACCAGTTTTAGCATTCACCAGTTGATTCCGCATATGCTGCTTTACTTCAGAAAGTAAATTGAAAAGAAAATAGAGTAGAAAAATGCCTTAATCATGTTATGTCGTCGCTCTCAACTCTTTCTTGTTCAAAACACATCGAGCTAAAACGACTAAAATCAGGTTAAAACAGTGGAAAATCTGAGATTTCTGTAATCAAGATAAAGCTTGAATGAAACTTAATGAATGTAATGAATTACAGACAGCGAACATATTTACCGAAGGTGGAAAGAGTGTTAATTTATTTTTAAAGCTTAATTATATTAAAAGGGCAAAGTTGTTATGTTTGTGTTATTTATTGGTCGTTAAAGCTTGGGATTATTGTTGTAAATTTGAATAAAATTTAAATTTATATGAGTTGATGTTGTTAATAACGGTTGTTAGTAACTCTTTCGTTCTGTCGTTTTGCGTTCAGGAAGAAATAAAACATTTTTCCTCTACATCAAATTTAGTTTCATATTAAAGTTTATTTGGATAATCAAATTTCGATATTAATGTAAATTTAGATTCGTTTTGATACTAGTTATCATCTGTCATAAAATTAAATGTTGATATTTCATAGCACATTGTTCATCATTTTAAATATTTATTACTTTTTTTAAATTTAACATCAAATTCTATAAAATGTTTCAGTTTCAAGAATTACCTATAAAAATGGGCAGATGTAAAAACAGAAGAAAAAAAACAAGAAAAAAAACAGAAAAAAACTCTAAAAACGTTTTTAAACTAATAACAACTAATTAATGAAATTATATTTTCACATACGCTTCTTCCGCCGAAATCAAATTAAAGTTTATATAACATAATTACTCTCATAATCCATCATTAACTGTATTTTATTTGCGCGATGGTTGTTTGGCTATTTGGTTGTTTCACTGATTATTTCCTTGAGGGACATGTCCATAAGCCCGAAAGCAGTATTGGGTTTGTAAAGTTGTAAAACCCAATAATAATCATACGAATTTCGGAGTTTCAAGTACGCAATAAAGAGGACTGAATGTTTCTGAAAACTGACCGTGCTATTTTTTTTTTGTTTTGTTTGAGTTTACCGAGCATCGACTACTGTGGTCATTAGCTCTATTCAATTCTTGTTTCAATGTAATTAGTCATACCAGAGGCTAACACTATTGATAAGAAGAAGAATTCACTTTACTATGCATCCCCACCGAGGATCGAACTCGGGACCTCGTGGTCAGTAGCCATTGACCAGACCTCTGCGCCACTTGGCTGGACTACCGTGCTATTAAAAGAGGGACTATCCATCGCGCTCTCTTTCGCTACCACACGTCATTGAACTCAGCTTCATTGAGTTACGGCGCCTCCGTGGTTTCTTTGTCATATATAATGTATTAAAAGGAGATAGCCGATGTTTCAACCCCTGTGTACCTGTATCAGGTACAAAATATTCTCCAGCCTTATCGCTCTCGCATCAAATATCACGCCTGCATATTTCCACGGAATCAAGCCGCCTAAAAGCGCGTCGGCTAAGCGAGCCAGCATGAAGCTGAGTTCCATGCCGGGTGGTAGCGAAAGAGAGCGCGATGGACAGGCTCTCTCTTTTAATAGTGCTGGCAGTTAGAAAAACCGGGTTTGCAGCAACCACTGCATATATTATTTTTTCGATGTTGCAAACGATTAACTTTAAGGTCCGGTCAACCGTATTTGAAAAGTCAACAGGGGCAATAAATTTTCAGGCTTTCGGTATATATCCTTTCCTTGATTCTTCAGCCGAAAACAATGCCAACGCTTCTTGCCTGCCACCTTTACATATTTTTTTTGTTCTGTTTCGTTCTGTTCGTTTCGGTTGTTTCGGTTTCCAATTCGGCGCGCTCGTTTTATCGCGCACAAAAATTAGCAGTCAGCGGGCGTGCCGACCTTGAAAATAGAAGGTGGCAAATTAGAATTGTATTCGACGATGTTTTGCTTCTAATACTTGTGCTTCTAATCTAAGTATAAGTGTAGGTAAGTGTAGGTAAATGTAGGCAAGTGTTGGTAAGGATGTATAAAAATGTACATGCGGCGTGTGAATGTGTGTGAACCTCTGTGAATGTGTGTACTGGCCTGTGAAGTGAGTGCGAGTGTTCTTTTTTCGGGCGTACTTTTTTTTGCGAGCGCCTGCTTAACACCGGAATTCACATTCGCATTACTGATTCATCGCAGAGCATGATGATTGTTACCTTCGCATGCTCGCAATGACTTGGGAGAATTTGTCATTGCCGGGATTCAATGCGAATGTAAAATTATCAGCACCTTGGAAGAGAGGAGAGTCCTTTTCTCATTGATGTGAGGTTTCTTAAGGTTGTAATTTCGTAACGTTGTCATTTTTTGACAGAATTTTTTATGTGAAACCAATGCAAAACCGAAAAATACATAGATGTAAATATGTAATTAGTTTTTCGTGTGTCGTATATACTAAAACGTGATGTGTTATTACGTTTTTTGGTAATTTGATGAGAATTCTTAGATTTACAAGGATATTGTTCAATGCTAAAAGTATGATTATAACAAAAAAAAAAGAAATATAAATGATTTAAAATCATTTATCCAATTCTGGGTGTAGGTATAGCAATTTTACATTTACATTTTAACATATTAACATATTAACTTTATTGATGAGTAAAACACTTTTTCACAGTTCTACAAATATAATTTATTTTTGTACAATGTACATTTCGGCGTTCGCCATCATCAGGTACTGAAGCCAGAAATTACAAAAAGCAGCTTAAATACTAAGAGGTACAATGTTTTTGGTGAGTGGGGTGTTTATTGCAGTGTCCGTGTGGTCGTTTAGCAAAGTATTGGGATGTATATTTATGGCCTTCTACATGTAGGGGGTTTAACTTCTAAAATTTCTAATATCCTCCGGAAACTTAAATTAACTACGGCCTTTTACAATACAACCACACTCAGACTTTTCTAATCAACAATAAACTAAAAGAACCCGATCATCATTTATACAACTCCGGAGTGAACCAAGTCAGCTGTGGGAATTGCCCCATGACTTACATAGGCCAAACAGGGCGGAATTTAAAACAACGCCTCAAAGAGCATTTAAGCGTAAATGTAATAAACCCGAACTGCTCAGCTATCACAAATCACTTTATTTCTACCGGCCACAGATGTGACAATTCAAATTTAAAATCCTACATTTGGCAAACAAAAGCTATAAACTCAATATTCTTGAGGTAATTTACATCCAGCAGGCCATAAATATACATCCCAATACTTTGCTAAACGACCATACGGACATTGCAATAAACACCCCACTCATCAAAAAAGTTGTACCTCTTAGTATTTAAGCTGCTTTTTGTAATTTCTGGCTTCAGTACCTGATGATGGCGAACGCCGAAATGTACATTGTACAAAAATAAATTATATTTGTAGAACTGTGAAAAAAGTGTTTTACTCATCAACAAATTTATTCAACATGTTCTATCAACAAGTGACAGAAGATTCTTTCAAATATATTAACTTTAGTTTCTGCTAAATATTTTCCATACTTTTCTATCTTTTGCTAGTTTCTTTCCTTCTTCTATTGTTTTCCTTTTCAAACTTAATATTTCTTCTATTTGCTTATCTCATGTTGTCCTTGGCCTTCTCTTCTTTCTCCTTCCTTCCAATCTCCCCTCCAACACTTTCCTCGTTTGACTCTCTTTATCTATTCGTATCAAATGTCCCCACCACTGCAAATGTTTCTTCCCTTGTATAAATTTCTCGATCCCTTTTATTTCTTGTTAAATCAGCACAGACAACTTTAAAGAGAGTTTATATCAAGCATTGAGCGACATTGACCTTAGGTCAGATTCCCAAAAACTTGCTGAAAAATAAATTCTAGTTCTATTTCCTTATGTCCATAATTCTAACTTTATCCATTATTGTGATTCCCCTAAAATGCTTCTTAAGTACTTGTTCAAGATCTGAATCTGATCTTCTGAATCTTTTTGATCATTTTTTTTTCTGAATCAGAAAAAAAGCTTCGCAACTTAGAAAAGCAACCACTTGGTTGGGGTACCTTAACGAGGGAGTTAATATGAGTGTCGAAACTTTAACCCAACCAAAGTCTACCAAGTTATGACCAAGACTTGCCTCCATCAAATTATGATTAAGACTGAATATATCATCACACAAACACACTACTTCAAATTCTCAATTTTAAACACAACATCCAACTTCAAACATTCAACTTTACAGATCACTTTACTGACACCTGCAGTTCACTGCGAGAACTACTCTCAACCACAACAACATATACATCAATAACTCACGTTATTCGCGCCAAGTACGCTACTAGGGACATTTTCCCCTTGATACGTAGGGTTGGCAGCGTTTATTGCCAAGCTGCACATGCGTCCGGCCGACTAACCGCTGCCCACTTAAGTTGGCATCTTTGGCGCTTCTTGCGCTTTGAAATGTGTGAAATAAATCAGTTCTTGTCCAGCATTACCACGAGTAAGTTCCTTTTTAAAATTGTAACAAATTTATTATTTCCTAAAGCTTATTATAACCTAAAACCAAGAAAAGGAAACTTGATCTCAACCTAGTTTCAATTTAACAACTTAGACCTTGCTACTTACAATTAGTACTTGTTCTCAAATATGTACTTTTTTTTGCTCAACATTCATCGGGAATCGAACTGAGGACCTTCCTTCTTTGTCACTTCAAATTTAGGTTCTACTTATATAAATTCTACTTATTTAAACATAGCCGATGCTTAACCTTAACGAAATTTTGAATAAATTTATGGCAAAGACATACATAACCTCTTCATATTTTAAGTAAAACGAGTTTTATTTACAAAACTCTGCGTAACTTACAGTAATTGTGCAAAAACACAACTTACTATTATCATGAACAATTTATGAAAAGTAAACCTAACCTAACTTAACCTAACCGAAGTTCTACATAACTTTAATCGAATTTAAGCTATTATCATTTATTTATATTATTAGCATTTATAGCTATTATCATGTGTGGTAGTGGTGACGAGGACACCACGGAACATGCGGTATTTGCATGTGAGTGGTCCACACGAGAACGACTGGCCCTGGAGGCCATCATCGGCCCAATAACAGTGGACACGGTCGTCGATAAGATGCTCGCATCAACAGAGGCATGGGAACGCATCTCTGCGTTCTTCGCGACAGTTGTCCGAGGCAGGATAGCCCGCGAGACAGGAAGAAGGCAGTA
>JAODAC010028217.1:0-15842 GCA_027575185.1 Mimaenictus wilsoni
AACGATCTCTGAATCGTCCTCGCACGGTCCAGAGATGTCCATCGATAAATGGTAAGTACCATTTATAAGTATCCCCGATACAACGCAGTAGCATGTCGAGCGAGAGTAGCAAAAAGCCAAGCGAGTAAACCCCAAGAAAACTCCCGTGTGAGAAAGCGCACATGGTACGCGACAGTTAGTAGAGTGCCAACCCCCATATGCTACATTTGATGGAGGAACCTTTCGTTACATTTGGTGGAGACGCCGACATACGGTATGTCACAAAATAATTATACGAGTAATTTCAACTTGCTACTTTAGTGGCAAAGTGGCAAAAGTGGCAAAGTAATAAAGTACGGTCTCAACTACAATTATGGAGGCATTAATGTGAAATTTACGCTCATGTTTTAATTGAACTTAATTTTCCTACCTTATGCGTAACTAATTGAAATTACGCGACTGACAAAGCAAAGTTTGCTTAGGATGCACAACTCAGTGGAGAACATGGTTAAAGGACCCTCGTCCTTATAGATTGAACCACATCAAAGTGCAATACGATATGCTTAGGCTCTTTGGTTGAATGTTTGCTTAGGTATCATGTTTATTGATTGATGGTATTAGGTATCATTTTAAAATATTCTGATTGGAGACGATAATTAATTATCTGAAGGATATTTTTAGAATTTCATTTATTTTAGTGACTATGTACCATAATTTGATATTTTTCCTCTTTTCCGCGTTTCATAGATAAGATGTTTTACAATTTTTTATTAAACTTATTCGTATGGTGAAGTGTTGGTGACTTGCTTTTGTGATCTTGCTTGTTTTTTTTTTTGATGTGCGTTCGTAGAATATGATATAGATTTTGAATTATATGTTTGCTTAGAACTCCCGAGTTTTGATTAATAGAATAATTAGAATCATTAAAAAAATGATTTTCCTGTAAATGCAGGACATTTTCCATAAAATAGAAACTAAAAACGGGCACGTGCAAATATATCATTACTCGATAGTTACAAGTTAGTTTCGTTGTTTCCAGTTAAACTCCGACTCCGACGGTGGCTGCTACAAGATGGCGCAATTAACTGATTCCGAACGCTACCACTAGGTGACCCTGTGATAAGTTCCGACAATTGTCAGCAGACGGCGCGCCACGCTGTTACTTTCTGAGTGGTGGAGGAAGACCTAGAAGAGTGTTGAATTGCGTGAAGAGTTGAGTGGAAGTTTGTGGTGTGAAGAGATGTGTGAAGTTGTAGTTTGTGTGATAGTGGGTGTATATAGTGCATGAGTGTGATTTTTGGGTGAATTAATAAATAATTCACCCGATGGAATGCACACCTCGCGGACTCGAACCTTAGCCTCCAACGTGGTAATCAGATGATTTACCACCAGGTGCGCAGATGTTTATATTACTAAAGGAATCCTTAAACCTAGGATTTTCTGTACATCCTGGGCATTTTTCATGGGATAAAATTTAAAAAAAACCTTACATCTTGAAAATATTTAAATATTCGGTAGGAATTAGTTTCCAATTAAAATCTCGCAGCTCTCACAAGATGATGCCATTGGCAGGTTTTCAAAGCTACCGCAAAGTGTCGCAAGTGATGAGTTCCGACCATATACGTAATACTGCACCTGTCAATAATAATCTCATTATCATAAGTCGTTCATGAATAGAGACAGGACATATATTTCTTTGTCTCTCGGTAGCATTTATTGGGTGTTATTGAGATATGCATATTGTACTCTTTCGCATTGCTTTTCCTTCGGTGCAAACAATTTCAACGCAATTTCATAGTTGTCTCGTTCTGAAGGAATCAGATATGGACTGTTGACAAGGGGTGGCGTTACTGACACGCTCCGATGGCTGCTTCGAGAAGGCGCCATTGGTGGAGTATAACCACTTGTTCGATCTGTGTCAAAATAAAGTAAAGGGACCCTCGTCCTTATAGATTGAACCACATCAAAGTGCAATACGGTATGCTTAGGCTCTTGGGTTGAATGTTTGCTTAGATCTACAGGGTATTGATTGAAGCTATTTGACATCAGTTTAAAATATTCAGAACGGGTGGGCAATTTTTAAATTAATTATCTGGAGAAGCTTTACCCTAGACTGTCCAGATAGGCGGATATTTATATTAGTAAAAGAATCTTTAAAATTGGATTTTCTGGAAATCCTGGACATTTTTCATGGGATTAAAATTTTAAAAAGCTCATATCTCGAACATATACAAATAATCGGTAGAAATTTGTTTCCAGTTAACTTTCACGAGATGACACTGATGAGAGGCTCGAGCGCCTGCCAGAAGATGGCGCCATTGATATGTTATCAAAGCTACCACAAGGTGACGTCCTGGATAAGTACTGACCGCTTATGTGAAACGGCGCGCTGCGCCATGATTTTTTGAGTGATAGGAGATAGCCTGGAACCCGCGTAATAATACTACTTATGTCTTGTCCTATCTGCTACTTTAATTTATGACAAAATTAAGAAATACAATACTACACAATTAAGGCAAAAATGTGTAAAATTGACTTAGTTTTCCTACCTTATTACATAAGTAATTGAAATTACGCGAGTGACCAAGTAAAGTTTGCTTAGGATGCACAAGACAGTGGAGAACATGGGTAAAGGTATTTGGTGGTTGACGACCTGCTAGATGCCCTGAGGAAGGCAGGGTATAAGACAATTTGCTATGCAGATGACGTAGCCATCATCATAAAAAGGAAATACGATACCACGTTATCTTCCCTCACCCATGGGGCATTAAACAAGCTCTACAAATGGTGCCAAAGTGATGGGTTCAACATCAACCCGGCAAAAGAAGACGTCGCACCGCGCTGTGACTTTCTGAGTGGTGGAGGAAGACGTAGAACTCGCGAAATACATCTTCTCATGTCTACGTGAACACGCTTAGTTAACCCAGTATTAATTTACGCACTAATTTATTCAAAATTACTTTTCTGAAAAAAATATTAATTTTAAAAGTAGATTTTTTTATAGGACTAAATTTAAAAACCTCGTTTTTTAAAATATAATATTAAACGGTTAACAAGTTCAGACGACTGCCAGGCGATTGAAAAGTTCAGATTGCTGCCGCAAGATGTCGCTAATGATAAGTTTCGTCCTCTACCAGGAGAAATCGTCAACTCCCGCGTGGAACTACGATTTTTGAGTGGTTAGAACTTGCGAAATATTACTACTCATATCTACTTTTACGTAATAGTTTAAACTATTATCATTCCACGAATTGTTTTATTCAAAATAAAGAAGAACAACAATTTGGAAAATGACACCACAAGTAATTTGCTGATAAGTTGCAAGCTGTTAGCTTTAATCCGAATTATGCGGTTAGCGTGGTATAACAAGATGCATGACATATGTTTTAAACATACGTGTGGCTCGATGAAACTATGTGTACCGTCGGTGTCGGCGTAGGTTGATTTATGGGGCAGACGAGTGGAAAACGCAGACGCTGGCGGCGACACCGCCACACAAAACGATATAATTTTAATTAACATTTTATAATTAAAGCCCCCGAATTACCGTCGCCGTGCTACAGTCCCGTGCGCGCAATTACTTATTTAATCACAAGTCTCATTAAGGCTGTGATTCTTAGCGCTGTGCAGAATGCCTGGCGACAGAAACGGCGAAATCTTGGCCTTTCCGCAATGAGATTTACAAGTTTATTTAGTCCAGTGACATTGGCGTTCGTTGGGATTAGTATTTTTCCTTGCTTTCATTGAGATAGAAACGGTTTAAAAGTAAAAAGCACCGTGGAAATATTGCAGTCGAGTCCTTACATTGCTTGGTACAACATTATCATATCTACCATAAATCCAACATTATTAATTATGCATCATTCGATTAATTTTGAAATTTGCTATTAACTCATGCCAAGAAAAGATATAATTGATGAAAGTTGAGTATAATATTATCTTCGCTACTAAGAAAGTGACTTTCCAAAAGTATAAATTATTTATTAGTATTTGCAATATTCCTATAAACTCAAATCTTACACCAATAGATGCAGAAGTAAATTTGCTACATTCTTCGTGCAGAGTGTTTATTTATTCAGGATGTAATAGATCGCTGAAGTGAAGCCTAATAACGTGGACGCTGAAAAAACCAAAGAAATCAGTCGACGTAAAGATTCCATTTTCTTTCATAATTGCCTTACATCCTAGGATTTTCACCATAATTTTGTTCAAAAAGCTCGAACCCGACACTATTTTTAGTTTTGCATTTGACAGGACGTGGACTCTCCTTGTTAGCCCTAAGAAAATAAGTAATTGGTTCATGGTTAAATTTGCTACAAACCCTGGAACAGTTTTCATTAATTTGCTTAGAAACGATATTACAAGTAAGAACAATTATAGATGATGTGGAGATTTTTGATGCCCGAAAAAAAACTTACAATACCTAGACTCAGAGATTATCATTTTATTTTATATTTGCCAACAACCTACCTATACAAATCTTACATGAATCGATTCCGTTTTGTCACCTAGCAATTCTATCAGTTTTTCCATGAATTTCTTAAGTTCAACGTTGTAAGCCGAATAATTTGAGCCTACTTATGAAGACATGTCATTTTAATACTCGTATGTATTACTGGTTAGACATAATCTACTTTATTTGTGCAGTTCACAGTCACGTACAGTTCACAGGTCATATGAGATGAGGTGTCCTCATTTATAGTGTTGAGAACGGTGAGGCAAGTTAGAGCGCCTTTTTATATTTGTCGCCAAATTAGCTATATTTAGTCTGGCGTGAAAGAACTTTTGAATTGTTTAGTCTGCACAACATGTTTTTCACGTATTTTGTAAACCATGAGTCGTCAAGTGGTTAATAAAGAGAGCATATAGGCACAAGACGCTCTTGGGGTAGACTTAAGTGGTTGCACGACGCATTTGGCGCCTTAAGCGTCTGGAAAATGTCTTATCACGGCCAAGCGTAACGGCAAATGCGATGCATGTAGGCACCCTGTGGGCAGGAGAGAGTGAGACAGGCAGGGCGCGCCTCTACGTATGATTGTGGGCAGTGTGCCCGGCTTGGTATGCCGCTGTTAGAGGGTGATATCGGCCTTCTCCCGTTTAGAGATGTAGGCGGAGGTGAGAAGAAGGGCAGTTAGTTCGTAAGAATTTTGTCAAATAAAGTTTAGTCACATTTTTACTCCCGAAATATCTACTTCTATCTTCAACATCTTCAACAATTGCATCGGACGGGTAGTCCACGAATCCTGCTAAAAATAAAAGATTCGCGTTAATTCGTGGGATGATGTTGCTGCTCACAACAATAGCATCACGTACACCAATCGGCTGTGACGTTGCTCTATGTGTTACCACATTAACAAGAGGAGTGTGTGATGAGGCTCCATCAAAAGTTCTGATTTGTCTTAGCCTATAGCCCTACGTCAAAATACACTCTGCGATAGTGCCATCTGCAGAGGCGTTTCTTGGGTAGGTATAGCCTCGTCATGACTTTAAAGAGCTTTTAAAATTTCTCATCATCATTGCTATCATCCTCATTGTGTCACTTCACTGAAGAAAGATGGCGTTTTAATTTAAGTTTGTCACCCTGCGCTCTTCGGCCAGACTCGGGTGTCGAGGACGCCATCTTGGCTTAAGTTCCGGACCCGTGGGAGTATAAAAACCCTCTGCGCGCTTCATTTTCTCTCATTTACTTCCAACTGGTCCTACGCTTCGTAAGTCCGCTTTTCAACACACTGTTTTGTGCGTTCGCGGAGTCGACCCCTACACATTGTACAAAGAACAAATCAACGCCAATTAACTATAAATGTGTATATCATTTAACATCAGTTGAATGAGCGAGCAAGTAAGACCTTGTCAGTAAGCCTCGCGTTCTAGGCAGGAATTAAATCTTGATAACAAAACTGCGACAACCGCGTAACATTCATAGTAATCCTCATTCTGTGAGGTAGACTGGGCTTCAGTCGCATCCTCCGAGTCTTTCCCACAACCACTCCATGGTAGTGGTGTAAGACTACTCACTGCTGGATGAGCCGTTGGGTGGTGCGGGCGTCACCTGCAAGTCGCTAAGCGTGCCTGTTCTTCAGCTGTTTGTCTCTCTCGCTACTTGATTCGGACCTCACCGACACCTACCCTATATTTGGTTGGCCGGCTCTTTTTCCGCAGCCTTCTTGTCTTTTTTCCAAGTATGTCTTCATCAGTAGGTGCATTCTGATTAGTATTAGTTAATAATGAGCTTATATTGCAACTAGTTTTGATTGAAAATGTAATGTAGTAAATGTATGTAGTAGATGTACTGCGAGACCTTGAGATGATCAAATAAAAATCTAATTGGAATAATTATAAACGAGCTGTTTTGAAATGGAAATAAAGATGATTCGAAAACAAATTGTGCGAACAAATTCTATATTTGGGTAACAAAAGTTGCCATTTGATAAATTGTCGATATCCTGATCACATCTTTAATGCAAATTAAGAACCCTCAGATGGTAAAATTAAGAAGAACAAAAACAAAAAATGACGTGTGTCCTAAGTTGACATAATATACTCATTTCAAAAAAGGAAGATTGAAATTGAATTATTTCTTTCTGTGCAATGCATCGACTAAGTCTCAAGTGTTTTGGTGTTTCTGGCAGGGACTTAGAGTATAAGTAAAGATATTTCTTGTGTTGTATCTTTGTTCTTTTTATGAACCTTCGCAAACCTTTGGAAAATAAACAAACACGCATGGTGCATGGGTAGGTTTTGAACGACGGGACATTTGATGAGGCCACATGTTTTGGCATACCAGCTAGGCCGATCACACGGTGAGCGCATGTGTGCGAACCACCAAGGGAGATATTGACAGAAGTTGACGAAGATACGTTAGGTTCATGATTTTTGTACATTTCAACATCAATACGCTTTCAACCACCGAACAATCAAGTTACGCCTTTATTCAACATCACTATTAATATTTATTATTATAATTACAAGATTCCCAAGAATCTAAATCAATCTATCTTCAAACTCTCTACTTGACACCAACGTTTATAGAGGCATTTATAGAGATGCAACTCATAATCCGTCAGAAAAAGGGTTAAGTCCTCCAATAGGATAATCTATCAAGATCCTCTCAAGAATGATTTCCCAATATCCTCCAGCAGGACAGTCAATTCTCTAAATGGTCCATTCGAACCGGATAATCAAGTTTTCCAAACGTGCTCTCTAAAAAATGCGAGAATCCAACTGGATGTATTTAAACGTAACCGCTACCATCTTTCCCTGGACTAATACCGAACCGGTAGCTAGTAAGGAATCAATTGCTGAAATTATTATAAAACATAGTTTGACTTTCACAATTTAGTGCCCCCATTTGACAGCAACCTGGTACCGTCCGACTTAAAATCTTGTATAGCTTATGTTACCATTTTTCGTCACTACAGGGCATTGATTAAATAATTAAATTTATAACCTTACTTCCTGAATGGGACGTTTTAATCTTCTTCTTCTTATTATAAGTCGTTGCGACTTGTTATGATGATAATATCAGGTTGTGTTTGCCGGCTTTTTGGAGGTGTGCCTAAATGTCGTTTTGTGTTAGTTTGTCCGTCTCTCGACATTTTAGCTAGACGGTCAGGTGCTATTCTTGAAACATGAGCGTTCCACTCTCGCTTACGCCCACGAATCCTCCGTACTACGTCCGGTACACCACATGCCTCTCTGATGTAGGTGCTCCTTTTCCGATTCAGCAGTGTGAAGTTGCTAGCAGGCTTCTCATTTCTACCGACCTCGTCATTCGTTTTGTGCTTGCTGTATCAGCTCTAGTTTCAGCTGCGTACGTTAGGATCGGTCTCACGCAAGGCTCTGTATATGCCGGTCTTACATTCCAGTGACAGTGTCTTATTCTTCCAGATCTGCCACTTCAGCGCACCAGCAAATCCGTGCTGCCTTATTAGTTTGCCCGATGACGCAATCCCTGATGACTCCATACGAGTTTAGCTTTACTCCTAGGTAATCGAAGCATGCTACCTGTTCAATTATCTCATCCTGGACAACGACTTTGCACCTTGTTGGATATTTGGGTACAATTAGCGTTTTGGTTTTCTTCGTTGCTATCTTCATATTTAACATGTTGAAAACTTCCCCAAAGTTATTCAGAAGACGTTGCAAACCATTTTCTGACTCTGCGACTATTATGGCATCGTCAGCATAGCACACGATTGTTATTAATATGTCTCTTAGTTTATACCCGTCGCTACCATGTTCTAGACTTGTGATTATTTTGTCCATCAGTAGATTGAACAGGAGCGGACTTAAGCTATCTCCTTGCCGGATTCCTAACTTTACACATATGTCTGTCTGCTCGCCATTTGTTGTTCTCAACTTAATTGTATTGTTGGAGTTTAGTTGCCCAATTTTTTTTTATGGTGTTCGGGTGTATTCCTTTTTCAGCAAGGATTTGCAGTACATCGAACAATCTTTCTCTGTCGAATGCTTTTTTATGCGTTTTTATACATTAATTTATACATTTATACTTTATATATTAATGATCCTTATGATAAATCATCCTGTATTCAGACAAATTAAAAGTTAAAAATATCTCCAAGAGTGAATATTCAGTAATTTACTGAACACGTTCTGTAATGCTATTAAATAAAAAGAAGATTATGAGAGAAGCCAAACATTTATTCGATCACAAGTAAATTCTTCAACGTTAGCTGAGATAAATACGGGCTGGCGGAAGTGCGCCCCACCTACGTGCAAGTGGGTGTATGTTGTGGCGAGCCGGTAGTCCTTCATTAATCCGAGCTATTGTATAAGCCGCCAGGATTGTGGTGGCTGGTGCTGGTTGGCGGTCGTACAACGCACACGGAAACTTCGCGCCGTCATCGCCAGGCGTCAACTTGACTAACCGGGAAACGCACGAACGCATTATGTAAATATACGTCTTTTGTATTGCATAGAAACCTGCTCGGTAACAGTTCCAGATAACGTCAGATTTGCGTCGAGTTACCGAACAGCGAATAAGTTTCTAATCTGGACGAAAATTACTATAAGTCCTATGCCTACAACTCTATATGGGATTAGAAGGGCAAAAGTTGTGGACTCATTGTCGAAGTCCATACATAATTATACGATTTATTGCGTATTCCAGTGTTTTCCAAACTATTGTACGAATTGATGGATACGGCTCAGTAACTCTTCAGGGATAGAAATGAGGTATCAATGTCTGTGTTTGAATACTATAAACCCCTTCAAATATATGATAAAGTCAACTATAGAAACTCATGGAAATGATGAACTTCCAGATTGACTGCATAATTCAAGTAATAGATGTTTTGGATGAGTGAGGAAATGGTTATGTACGGCAGATATATACACCACCTGGCGGTTCATTGAGGGGCATTGAATTGAATGACCTGGAACATATGTTTTCCAAATTGCGGAACGTATTCGTAGATATGCCCATACAATTTTTCAGTCTTTAAACTAAATAGAGTCTTAAAACCAGGGTTTGAATACTATGAACATCTCAATTTACATGACTAAAGTTGCAAGACTAAAGTATCAGCATTTTAGATAACTGAGCCGAGAACTGGATATGTTCGGCGACTTATACATCTCTAGGCAGTTCATGGAGGGGCGACGCGATGAGTGACCTGGAACTTGTGTTTTCCAAATGATCTACGTATTCATAGACATGCCTCAGTCATTTTTCGCTGCGAGAACTAATTAGGGCATTAAGATCAAGGTTTGAATACTATGGACACCTTAAAATATATAATATAGCCCACTATTAGGACCTATTGAAATGTGGAACGTACTTATAGATAAATGAGTGAGGAACTGGATGTACGCGACGTTTTTATACATATCATGACCCATGACCCAGAACTTATGTTTTCCAAAATGTGACATGTATTCATAGATATTCCTTAAGAACTTTTCAGGCGTAGAGCTGCAGAGGCTATGAATACTATGGATGCCATAAAATATTTGTTACCCGCGGATTAGTGGCTAAGGTTTGGATGATACCTAAAAATCTATGATTATAAAACCTTAAGGTAACGTTGAATTGACCTACTGATTACATGATTCAAATATTAGATATTTTGAACAATAAAGTAACGAATTTGGCGTATGCGGTATTTTTAGACACCTCTAGAGGTTCCTGGAGGGGCGGCGCATTGAGGTGAATGACCTAGAACATGGAAGCAAGCGCATATCGCTGTTTACTAACCTTGATTCGGTTCTGGATGCTATCCTGCCAATTTGGACGTCGTTTGCGTAATGTTTATGCGTACTGTTTTGCCACCTTTGTCACTGTTGATGCTTGTTTAATGGTAACAAATCATAAGCATCAAGACGAACAAGAGAAGCAGACTCTTCCTATATATGCCTGAACAGAAGAATATGTCAACTTGGAAGCGCAAACACCATAAAGAGAATTAGAAAAAGTATCGAAAGAATATGAATACATATGAAACTTTTGGGAAACACTGACATGTTGTTATCTCTCTATTTCCAGTTGTCAGCGGGTGCGGCTTAGCACGCAAGAGTTTCGTGAATAAAAGAAATAACTCTTTATATAACGTAAAATACGCTCTCCTAATTGAACAAGCATCAAGACACAACGACATAAACTTACAATAAACAAAATAAGACACACAGAAGCACGAAATTAAAGTTCTATTTGAAATAAAAGAATATTTTGATGAATGGGTTGGTAACTTTTGATTAATTACTTTGTTCATTTCGTCACGCAATTCGATGAAAGAACATGAAGTTCACAGTACTATAAAATATTTGTTGGCGCATGACTATATCGTCGCCATGTAATAACTAGCATAAACTACATCAAATTAATCAACTAAAAATTTCCCGTGTTGAAAAGGACGGTGCAGTTTATTCCCGATGTCCTCGTATTACGACTGGAATTGGTGCATTTCAGAAAATTATTCCACTGCAGTTTTGCGGTGCGGTCGGGATCAAATACTCTTCAGCAGTTCATCACATTACGGCACTCTGGCACCAATGAATGTTCACTGCAGCAGGAGAGTGCGTCACTCAAAGTGGCTCGAGCCACGCCGATATCGACATATATGTAGATACACCCACATGCCCCGTGCATACACCCCGTAAATACTGATTATACCTTGGCAGCACGCTAATAAACATGCTATAAACAAGCCACCATGTATTGGATTACCGTCATCAACATTCGCATTAATCATCATTAAGCAAATTTTTGCACTGTCTGCCTGATAAGCCAATTATGCAATTTCATCACTTACATCGGTCGTTAATTTAAAACTCATTTTCAAAAAATAAAACTAGGAAAATTCCTGTTCTATTCCTATCCAATCCATACGAGCACTTGACTTGGGTAGTAAACTGATGAATGCGAGCCGAAATTTTAGCCTGGTTTACTTCAGAAAGTAATCATTCGATTTTAACATTACTTTTCATCTAATGTATGTATTGTTTCAATTTGAGAGATTGTATGGTAAAACATCTAACATTGTTATGAGGAAAACAATAAACGTATATAATGTTCCTTTAGTGTCGATATGTGGTATGATATTTCATAAATTCCGGGGTGGAACATTCAATGAAGTTGTTTATGAATATCAAAATGCACATTTTCTGCCATTACCGGGAATCCGGTGATTAGTATATCAGTTGATGAAGAACTGCTTAGTGAGAGGATCGACTATTCGGTAAGAAGAGAGGGCAAGGACAAGATATGGAGACTTCTTCACAACAGAACACCAGCATATAGGCAAGGATCAGAAAGGACAAAGTCGCGACGGAAAGTCAGAGATACTCCAGATGATGCCAGAGGAGGATGTTAATAGGTAATTCGTGGAACCTAATAAAGTATGGAGTTGGGAAATGGGTGTACCAAAGTCATGAAAAACTGACTGTCAGAGCTGGCGTGACTACAGAGCAGATGCCAGCAACTATATATACAAGGTGCTAATGAGTACGCAACCGTTCGAAGAAGATGAAGTAGATTAGAATCTTCTACCAGATTCTACCAGAATCTCAAGAGTGTTTCCGGAAAGGGAGGACGGAGTCGTGATTGTCAACCTAGTGCGAATAATGGAGACCTCAATGTGTCGTACAACAAAGTACCAAAGTAGGAAACTGAGTCAGTGCCTTAAAGGAAGTGCTGTGAATGAGGATATTATACCATGGATATCACAATCATCCATGATACAATATCCATAGAACGATATTTGAAGAGACATTGGGGAGTGACTCGAAAGGAAGGGCGAATATTGGAAGCATGAGCTTCACAAGGGAGTAAGATAAAGATGTTTTAGGAGCCATGTGGATCACATAAGCTATTACCAGTTTAAACTATTGATAAGTGAGTTTGATTGGATACTTCGGAAAGGTTAAGATGGCGACGATGTAATTCGAAAACAGATGGTATGTAGAAAACCTGAGGGATAGTAAGGTGTGGATGAGTTGTTATGCATAGTTGGAAAGGATGATTGTGTTTATGTATCTCAGTGTTACTTCTTCAGAGACATGTAAGGAACATGTTGGATGCGTACATTGAAAAGCACGGAGTGATTAAAGGTAGATGAGGGAATGTATGGGATAATGACTGGGAAGTATCATGAAACTTAGAGATGTATGTTTGAAACACATGTTAATGTATGGTGTGTGTGTTCTGGACAGGAAAAAAGTACGCGGTACGGTTTTGTTTTACCGTGGTTAGATACGGTCGGCACTGTACAGAGTACAGAGGGCGTTACTACATTCGAAGAAAACAGCCCCTGACTACCTGTCCGCTAAGGGATCGTAAGACTGGAAAGAGTGATGAGAATTGACTTTACGCCTCGAGCTCTGGTTAACAACTACTGTTTATTCGTACAAAATGTTCGCTGGGTGCTTCCAGCCTCTTACGCATACATATTAGACTACCAATAAAAATGTCTCAATTCGCCAGGTGTGTCATAAGGCGCTTGCGGCAGCCACACAATTCCAACGATCACGCCATCCGCCGAAATAATATCAATTTCCTGCCACACTTCGCAACGCAACCCTTCGACAGCTACGAAAACAGAGCAAATTCAGCGTATTCCACAGTGTGAAAATATGGAATATGTTGAATGGAAAACGTTACAAAAGAAACAAATTTAGCTCTTGAAGGGCTAAATAAGGTTACAATTATAAACTCGAGGGCACACAGTATATCGTGGACCAGGAACAATGAGTGTCACATATGAAGTAGTGATGAGAGTGATATGTTACAAGAACCGAATGAATGATGAAATATGGGTGAAACGTTTATCGTATGATGTGTAGGCAGAAGGAAAAGTCAATGGCTGGAAATTAGGAAAAAGGTGTAAGAGGTTGTCCCATGGGATATTCCATGAGCTGTTGGAGAAATATCTGGAGGTAGGGGAACTGGTAGAACTTCGAGTTGAGGTGAGAGGGATAGATGACAGGCTAAAATTAATATTAATTAATAGCATTGCCTACAAAAACATCCTGATTATAAGTAGAAGACTAGCTTATTTTGGGAATTTAATGCTGAATATAGCAGAGAAATAATTCATGACAAAATAGGGTTACTGATACAGAGAAGAAGGATACGAAAGAAGATATGAAGAACATATGGTTTCTATCCGCAATATCCGCAACCCTGTTTTGTATCGCGGTGAACGCACTGGGTCTCATAATGATGTAATTACAATAACTTAGAAAGGAACTCGTAGACAGTATTGGCAGCCTTTTGTGATAGCGCGATGAACACTCTCTCAGTTTATATTCAATCCTTGAACGTCCAGAAATCAGAAGATTATGGACCGACAACTATCCGTTGTCTGTATTGTCGTGTAAGTAAAGGTCGAACGCGCGCTTGATTTGCCTAAATTGAGGCAAAGTTTAAAATATATTTTAAGTATTCAGGCCTAGAACGCCTTATTCACCCTTATCCATTCGCGGGTACTTGCCATATATATATATATATCAAATTGATCCTTATTTCATGTACTATCATTCGGTATAAACATGTTCGTGATTACTGGTAATTTCGATTTCGCCGCAAATGTTTTTGGAAGATTATAGTCAATTGAAGCCACCGTTTACAACAGTGAAAAAATATATGGGAATAAATGAAGCATGTGTACGTCTGTTGAGAATGGAAGAAGATTCTGAGGAAAAATTGTTGTCTGATAGAAGGAACCGGGTGGCCATCATGTTGAGGATCGTGGAAAAGATAAAATGCATCTTATATCTCATTATGGCATGAGCCTATTGTATCAATCTTAAAATCAATCACTGTAATTACTGATGTGTCTAATTATAAAACTTATGATTAAACGATAAGAATATATTTAATTATATTTCTCTTCCTTATGTACCTGTTTTACATCTCCCTCTACTCTAAATGTCTTTTTTACATATTCATATTAGTTGGGCAACCCAATTTAACTTCAAACAGAAAATGCTCAAGAAAGACAAATTAGCTCGAGTGAGTCTCATCTGAAATGCCAATAAAACAAAAATTGAAGCAATCACACTCGACACAAGCCAAATGAATAAAGTGAGTCTCAAGACAAACAAAACGTTTGAATTACTAACGCTACGTGGCCAATCCTTGGGGATCTTGTGATTGTTGTCACGTCTCTTCTTTTATCTCGCGCCCTTTAGCAAAAAAAGATACGATACCAATAAAACAGGAAATCGTCTAACTTCTCAATTTTCTCTCTGTTCTTTCTACTTTTATTTGCCGAGTTTAATATAATTGCATTTTAATCCCTACTCCAGCACCGTGCACATAAAGACAAAACATTATCATCGAATTGCACTAGTCAGCATGTGAGCTAAATAAATAATTCCCCCACAACTATGGTAAAACTAAGAGAGGAACAAATATTGTAACTACAATATAGAATATCCACTGAAAACAGGAGAGTGGTTGTAGTTACGCTACGCACGCTGATGATTAATAGATTTCCCGGCGCCTTCGCACAGTATATCCATCAGTTTCGAATATTTTCCGCCTGGAGAAATTGCTAACTCGTGCATATATCTGATGTGCATTATGACAAAGGCGGTTTTCATGCATGTATTTCTCAATCGCATTGCAGGTTTGCAGACGTCCGCAAATCAAAGAAAGCGAGATTTTCTTTAAGCCCGCGAATATATATCGTTTTATAGATTTTCGCAGTCTGATGTAGCTGAAGGTATAACAAGCGCGTCGTGCTCGAAATTCCAATTTAAATGTGATTAAAATGCAAAAGTGCTCGGCGTTTCGAGGATTCAATGTTTCAATATTTATAACTCGTTTAAATTATCAGCGAGTGAGCTTTGTAGTATATTTCAAATGCTATTGCAAACAAAAGAAAATTGGAAACAAATTCATTTTATTTGAATTTCAGGCATATAACAGCAACACTAAAACATCAAATTATCATGGAACATATTTTTTGTATCAAAAAAACTTGTAAATGGTAATTACATTTGCTAATATCCACACCAACATGTTTATGTTAGGTTAAGTTAAGTTATAAATAATTAGATTAAATTAGGTTATGATAGGTTACATTAGGTCTGGTTAGGTTGGGTTAGATTAGGTTAGGTTAGGTTAGGTTAGGTCAAATTAGGTTGGCTTAGGTTAGAGTAGATTAACTAGGTTAGAATAGGTTAGATTAGGTAAGGGTATGATAGGTTAGGTAACCTAACCTAACCTATCCTAAGCATCCCACATTTTCATTCCTAGTTAGGTTAGGTTAGTCTAGGCTAAGCTAGGTTAGGTTAGATTAGGTTAGGTTAGGTCAGGTTAGGTTAGGTTAGGTTAGGTTGGGTTAGGTTAGGTTAGGTTGGGTTAGGTTAGGTTAGGTTAGGTTAGGTTAGGTTAGGTT
>JAODAC010028228.1:0-15826 GCA_027575185.1 Mimaenictus wilsoni
TCCTCGAACGCCAGCGATGTCGACCATCATTTGGTAAGTACACCTTTCTATTATCTCGGTCAGTCACGGTAGCTTAAACCAAGCGAGTAAACCCCATCTCCTCATCAAAGTAATCCGCAAATCAACGACAAACCCTCGAGCCGTGACAAATTGATATCAATACAAGCGATATTTAGACGAATATATGGGATAAAATTGCGACAAATGTTGTGAAAAATGTATATATTTAAATTAAAAGACTCATTGTCAATGATCAATACGGCTCTATATGATCCGTATACTCAGAGACACTCAAGAATATCTTCAAATATTTCGAGTTCAACTTTCGCAACTTTTCGAACCGCCCTTGCCGATTGTCAATCACCAAAACCTCCAGCTGTGTCGGTATGTTAAAGTCAAAAATCAATTGCGCACAATACGCCAGATCGAGATATCTCAACCATTTGCACTCCAAAATGGGCTCAATACTGGTGAGCCGCATGCAACACTTCAATAAAAGTTTCTGCAGCTTTTTACATACATTCTCGATGGTTTCCAGGGCAACATCACCCAGTTGCACACAATATGTGAGATCCAGGATGAGTAAATCCCTGAAAACTTCCTTGCCGTCGCTGATCATCATGCTGATATCACAACCATTCACGATGCAATTATGAGTGAATCCAAGCTCATGAATCGAGTGTAAACTCGGCAAGAAGTCCACCAGAAAGTCACCAGTCATATTAACTGCATATTTGATATGCAAACGTCGCAGCTGCTTACATTCACGGAGCTTTTCAAGCGAACGCATCGTCAACTTTCTGGAATCTAGCGAAAGTGAGGTTAATTTCGCGGCGAGGTTAGTCAAAACCACCAAAACATCATCATCTTCGAGGTTAAGCATTGGTTGACATAAACCAATGTTTAGCTCGTTTAATTCTCGACAATTCAAGACAATTTCGATGATTCCTTGCTTGTTTAACCCCTGCGCACGGACGTTAAAGAGGTTCAGTTTCTCCAGGTTGACAAACATGGTTATATCGCTGGAAATGTTCTGGCAGACGACGTTTGATGCGGCGAAACTGAGGCCTCGAAGGTTTGGGAAGTTTTTCGTGAGGAATGTTAGGACATTGTAGCCGATGTATTCGTAGTTGGTCAATGCGATACATTTAAGATCGCCGCAGACTTTACGGGCTTGAATTAGGATGGATTCCATTTCGTAGACGTTGTTTAAGGTTAAACTATTCAGATGTTTGAATTCACGAAGGTAGTTGTATATGAAAGATAGAGGAGCTTCTTGTTTTGTGATCGAGAGGGTTGTCATAAAAGAATCGGTGAGGATGGCACGTCGCCAGTATTTACAGACTAATGTGCAGAAAGTAATCAGATGGTGGTGATCTAGATGTTTGAAGATTTGCTGTAGGATATGCATCGGTAAAGTGGCCCATCCAGTGATGCGAGGTTCAAGCGGGGGGTCTTTTCGGGCATAAAAGTCTTGCATCAGAATCTGGCGTTGTTTAATGTTGTCCCGCAGCTGAGGAATTGTTGGCAGGCGCGGGGATTGTCGTTGAGACTCTGCTGGTGGTACTGACGGCTGCATTTGTACTTTTACATCCATTTTTCTTGCACTGAATAGCCTGAAATTTCTATAAGTTAATATAAAGTTTAATCTTGAGACATTACTATGTAGATTTATAGCAATATTTCATCCAAATATGTTTTGTCATTGACACTTATTATTGTTATTGTTGTTAATAACTCACATTTGTTGTATGTTTGAATTTAACAAAATTTGGTAAATATGGTAACCCTAAATACTGATCATGTAGATACCTACGACAAAAAGTGAAATTTACAGGAAACTATTAATTTCCTTTTAAATTTCGATTTAGAATTGGTATCCATCCGTTCACAATATTTAATATCAGTCTTTGTGTTTAAGAAATAGTAACAATAGCGTTGAAAAAGTAGTAACTTTTCATATTTTATAGACTAAATTAGGTCGCTCACTAGCGACATCTAGTAACAAGTAGACAAACTATTATATACGACTTAAAAACTGTCAGTACAGAAAACTGTAACAATCTCAACATTCAAACCCTACTGACACCTACTAAAAACTAGACAAATCTAAAATAATCAACGTCAGCGTATTGCCACGACCCAACCTGCACGAAAACAAAACTGACGTGTCTAGTGTCCGCCTTTCGGTTCGGCCCTACAAAATATAACAAAAACAGTGTTTCTTAAAGTTTGTCAAATAAATTCGCTCAAATAACTACGAATTAAAGTTTTAACTTCCTAATAACAACTGCACAATGGCCCCGAAAGACCCAAACAACCCAAAGGACGACGAGAAAGTATGGAAATCCTCTAAAAACATAGCATAACCTCAAAAAACGAACTAACATCAATGTTTTGTAATAATCTATCGACAAATATATTTCAGCCGTTGAAGATCAACAAATGGGATGGTTCTGCAGTTAAGAATGCATTGGACGATGCTGTTAAAGAGGTACGTATTCAATTTTAACGCATGTTATTTTAAAATATTCGAAATTTTAATTCAATTTTGTTCAGGTACTGACTACCAAGTTTAATTATCAAGAATCCTTCCGTCTTATGGATGGCAGGCTTGTTATCTGCGGTATTGCTGTTGGTGTTGCTGGCTTTGCGTTGATTTGGGATTATTTATATCCATTCCCTTTGTCAAAGTGAGTATATAACCTTAATCAACTCGTATAACCTTAAAAATCAGTCGACTAAAACCTAACCTAAAAATTATAGGCCTATCTTGATCTTTTGTGTAACGTCCTACTTTATTATGATGGGGATTCTTACTTTGTATACAACCTACTTGGAGAAGGGGATTTTTGCTGTTGCCGTGCAGAAAAATGAAACGAAAGAAAATATTTGGAAGGCCAGTTCTTATCTCAAGAAGTAAGTACTGAACAATTTAATTTCAAGTTTATAAATCTAAAGGTTATAATAAACCTTATTTTTATTGGTAAACCTATATTTTAAGGTTATCAATAAATATTTTAAGATTATAACCTTTATTTTAAGGTTAAAGCGTGAATTTTAACGTGAAATCCCTAATTATTAAGGTTATAATCCATAACTATAAGGTTATAATCCATAACTTTAATGTTACACCTTAATTTTCCTTCATAAACATCACTTTTCTAATATTTTATACAGATACGATGATATGTACACCTTAACACTGGAATTAAAATCAAAATCGTCGAAAATCCAAGTGGAAAAAAGCATCACCAAAAGCGTTGCAGCATTCATCGACACTGAGGGTGGTATCGTTGAGGATATCGTCGAGTCAACGGTGAAGAAAATGCACGATGCACTCCTCAACGAGTGCAACGCCAAGGGCAAGAACGCAAAGAGCGATTAGTTATGCTTATAGTTTGAAAATAAATATTAACGCTTCAAAAATGAACACAAAGTGTTTCATGTCTTCATTTCTTCTATCGTTGAAATGTTTCCTATGCATTCTTAATGCATAGTAATGTTTTTATGCATTTTATGCATTATATACTGAATGTAATTATTCCTAGCTGTGGGGAGTATGTTGGTGGCTGCACAAAGCGATTTAGTGCATTGTTTTCTTGCACTTGGCGGCGGTAATTAGGCATTCCGTGCGCTCACCGCACTGAGATAGTCATCTTTTCGCGTTAGGGTTGCGTACGCATTGTTATTCATCGTTATCTCAGCGATCACGCTATGCTCGAAGAAGTTTTCTGGTTTGAAATGCTTGAGCGATTTGAGTTTTATGTGTACGGGGCTATTGTTTTGGAAGTGTAGTTATTTGGGTTGCCTAGATTTAGGCGTTTTCATGTTATTTCTTTTATTTTTAGGTTATGTTCGTGGAAATTAATTGAAATTTACTCGCATTATTATACTCAACTTTCATCAGCTATATTGTCGCTTCTAAGGTTCTAAACGAAAAAGTGTCGCATAGGTTTCTAGCAAAGTTCAGTCTGAATCGTACATGAAGTACATGTTTTATAATCGTATTACAGAAAATATGAAAATTTTTGGAAAACTAAATTTTTAAACTAAGATTTCTCAATGATTACACTATTTTAATGCTGAATATGATTTGCCAAATTAAACTACATTTAATGGAGAAGCAACTATTGCATGAATGCGAATTCTACGATCAGTAAATTAAAAGTTATTTTAAAATAAAGTTTGTATTTCACATTTTTTGAATTTCCACTATTTGACTGCCACCTGATACCAACTAATTTCGATTATCACTATGGTTTTGAATAGTTTTGCATTTGAATGACCTTAATTTAGGCCATATAGACATTGATTTTTTCAATTTATAAATGTTATAGCTTTTTAAAAGCTATACATTTTGAGTAATTTTCTATTAAATCCAGTAAAAGTAGTTATTTTTACGTAGTTTTCTATTAATGTAAAGTTGGTTGCCTATATTAACATATTACAAAGAGTTTTTTAAAATTTTTAATTCACAAATAATGAATAGCTAATTATTATATAACAATAATTTTAAATAATGAAAAATATAATTAAATCTGAATCAATTAAATATAAAAACAAAAAATAACAAACAAAATAAGAACATAAACTAAATCACTTCAAATAACTGTCAAAAAAAAATGACAGAATTTAAAACAAAAGTTGTTATTCATTATTAATGCAGTATCTGTACAGTTTGTGAGTTTCGCGTCGTGGTACGTGGTTTACGACCATGGTGTCTCGGTGCCGGTCCCGAAATCACCGTGAATTAACAATTGTGGTCGGTGCGGTGGACTTCTTCTTCTTCTTCATCGCCGTGGCGTGGTTGTGGGGCTGGAACGCGAGGAAACCGCGTCGAGCGTAAACATGAACGAGTACATTGCTCTGCACACTCCACTAGAGCGCATCTCCACTGGCTACCTCATTACTCGCGACAATTGCACCTCGATTTCCTAACGTGCAACCTGTGTGTGTGTGTGTGTATGCTTCGTGTCTTCAATATCAATACGCCACCATCGCCATCGGCAAAACTCACAGGTAAAACGATGTTAGACATGCGAGGCGTAGATTTGCGTTATTATAATTCAATTCTGGTAACAAGATGGCCGGCGCACCGCTGCAGTTACCCAAAATGGCGACGACGTGCTAATCGTCGCCATTTTCGCACGTATTGTTCGTTTTGGTTGCGTATTGTTTAGCTGTTACTTGGCACACGTATGCCAATTGTTGGAATTGTTTGCAAGTATTGAATGTAAGAGATTTCGTTGTTGTTTTTTTTTTTGATGATTTGGACTTTTAGAACTATAGAAGTGAGAAGTAAGATAGGTTCCGTTCCTATCTTGAAACTCGCTTGAAAATCGAATCGAAATTAGAAATGACCGTGATGTACTCGTACGTGACGTGACGATGGTGAGATGACCACGCGAAGACTAAGACCGAGGGCACTATTGCGGGGACGTGAACTCTCTTTCACTGTGCCGGTCTGTTTCACGAGTCATTGCAGGTTCGATTCAGTCACGATCGCTTCGATTTCTTGCCCACGTTGCTTTGCAGGCAAGCGTCGATTGCTCGATATTCGATTGTTTTCTCACGAAAATCACTCGGTTTCTTTCTGCGTTACTGGAATATCATGGCGGCCGTAGGGTATTTCAAGTCTAAAGCGAAAACTCTAATAGCTTAAAGGTATTTGTTTGTATAACCCAACTGTTCAGTTTATGTTTTTGTCTTGTATGTGGATATTTCATCCCTCCTCTTCCGTGCTCCTTATTCTTGATCCTTACACGTCCTTATATATTACACGTTTGGACTCTTCAGATTCTTGAATGAAAATATTCTGTAAGATTCGAGGACTACAAGTAAACAAAGGAAACGTCGATGAATATCAGAGTTAAGATTACAACAGGTTGACCAAGGCCCTTGGATTTTTACAACTCTTGTCCTACCCATATCTCTTTCTACTAACTTAACCACCTTCAGATTTGAATTCTTCTTGGGGAGTAATTGTAAAAAATGGTAGGAGTTCCCTTTGTATGATTTACAATGCAGACCTATCCTTAGACCACATTTTGCCCTGAGTCGAGTTCTTTTAAGTCTACTTTCTGAGTCAATATCTGCTAAGACCAGTTCCTTAGACGACATTTTTCAAAATCATTTTCTGAAGAGATTTCTAAGTGATTCTTCCTCTCATTCATTTCTGAGTCGAGATCTGCTAAGACCAGTTCCTTAGACGACATTTTTCAAAATCATTTCCTGAAGAGATTTCTACGAGATTCTTCCTCTCATTCATTTCTGAGTCGAGATCTGCTAAGACCAGTTCCTTAGACGACATTTTTCCAAATCATTTTCTGAAGAGATTTCTAAGATATTCTTCCTCTCATTCATTTCTGAGTCGAGATCTGCTGAGACTAGTTCCTTAGACGACATTTTTCAAAATCATTTTCTGAAGAGATTTCTAAGAGATTCTTCCTCTCATTTATTTTTGAGTCGAGATCTGCTAAGACCAGTTCCTTAGGCGACATTTTTCAAAATCATTTTCTGAAGAGATTTCTAAGAGATTCATTTCTGAGTCGAGATCTGCTAAGACCAGTTCCTTAGACGACATTTTTCAAAATCATTTCCTGAAGAGATTTCTAAGAGATTCTTCCTCTCATTCATTTCTGAGACGAGATCTGCTAAGACCAGTTCCTTAGCCGATATTTTTCAAAATCATTTCTTGAATAGAGACCCTCTTAGTTCCACCCATCATATCTTTACAAATCCTAGCCTGCAAACTCTGCAACTTCTTTCTACTGCCTACTTCTTATTCCTACCTACTTCTTATTCCTGCCTACTTCTTATTCCTGCCTTACCTCATTATCTGTAGAACTTCATATCTTTTTTCCGATATCAAACCAGTTTACTCTGCTCCTACAGTAGAACAGGTCTATGTTAGAACAATGAAAGAATTACTCGGTTTAAAGGACCATAAATAGAGATTTCACAGCTCTAGGTCGAACTTTGTCGACCTCTAGTTTATAACACTGTCACTTGAAAGATGTGTCTTGTCAAAAGAGACATCTACGGCACGCGTAGGTTTCCTCTATCACAAGCGAAATTTCTCAAGCGACGTTTAATTTCTCGCCGTGCGTGCGACTCACATTCGCCGCCGACATTTGACCCTCGAAAAACAAACACCGCCACATTGATGCAAGTTCGCCTGTTGCTCGGTCGCATCGTATAAGTTGCTAGTAATCCTACACCATGGGTCCGCTCTTGACTGATGAATCAAATTTGAATATTTTATAATATAGCTAATGGCTATAACAGAGCTATACGAGTTGTGTTTAATTGTAGGCTATAATCCATTAAAACATAGAGAAATTGTTCCCTATTTTTAGCTAGAGAGTTTAGCTATTTTTAACAACTGTTATGGTTTGAAGAAGAAGATAAAGCAGGGGAAGAAGAAGTAGAGGAAGAATTGGGAGATGAGGAAGAAGTATGAATGAAAACAAAGCTTGAAAGCTTGAAATGAAAGCTTCAATTTCCTTTCATTTTCTTATTGTCTTTCCGCAACATACAATGAATGAATATCACATTCATGTCGTTACCACAAGCCCACTAAAAACATTACATATCAACCCAACTCCTCGTTCGCATTTCCTTCTTTGGCTTTTTCTTTTTCCTGCGTCGACGCCGGCGATGACGTGTCTCTAGAATAGTTTTTCACCGCCGAATTCTAACCACCATCTCCCCGCAGCCAGCTAACCGCAAACGTTACGTTCCATTTCTTTGTGATTGCTGCCTGTGTAGCAATAAATGACGGCTATAGTATGCGAATGTGTGTGTGTGTACAAGTCGCTTGCGTCTAGGCATTTGTCGGAGCGGATGCTGAAGAAACTCATCATGTGCCCGACAAATCGCTGCTAATGCCCTTCTGGCGAACACCGCTTTTTCTCGCCACGACGACGACGACGGTGTGTGCTGTGTGGCATCGACATCAACAGCATGCCTGTTCCATGGTGTGATGTGTATGTTCGATCGAGCTCGATGACGAACAACAATTGATTTCACAATGATATTGAGAAGCTCTAACGCACGGTGCGGCGCGGCGGCTTGGGTAGCTGTCGAATTTTACGCTGTGTCGGAGATGGGCACGATGATGGGAAGTGCGCACACGAGTACGAGTACATTGTAGACGAGAGAGTACGAATGGGAAGAGTGCAAGGGGATTACGACATTTCGCCGAAGGTGTGATGAAATTGCGTCCAAGAGTTGTGTTTGACATAACGAAAATCTTGGGAATAATTCGATTTGTCTTTGAAAGTGTACCACTAGTATTTTTTGGACGGTACCATTAGTGAAGAAAGAAATAAAAATCAGGGAGGAAACATATGAAATAGTAGATACTTTCAGATACCTAGGGGTGACCTTAAATTTCCAAGGGTAAATGAGCAAGAAATAGAAGCTAACTTGCTAGTAACGCGAAGGTATACTTTTACATAGTATGCCGTCTCGCTGCTAGCAAGTTAGCAAGAAAGCACTAGACAGCAAACAAATTAGCAAGAACACAAATATAAAAATATATACAACACTTATAAGACCAGTACTAATCTATGCTCCAGAGACCATCACCACGACTAAGGCTCAGGAGGAAACGCTGGCAAAATGTGCGAGACGAATAATAAGACAAATACCGGGAGGAGTACGACAAGCGGACGAAGGAACTAGAGCTTTGACAAACAAAGAAATAGAAGAGAAACTTGAAAATGACTTGGTACTCAGAAAAATATAGCAAGGAAGAGCAGAATGGCTAGGGCATGTATGGAGGGTGTCAGAAACAGCACCAGCTAAGCAATTTATGTACTGGTTTCCAAAATTGAAGAGAGGACGAGGGAGACCAAGCAACAGGTGGTTAGATGAGATAACAAATTATCTAAAAGAGGCAGGGATAAACAACTGAAAGGAACTAGCATACGACCGGAAAAAGTGGAAAATCGCAATACACAAAATATGAACAAACAAAATGAGGAAAACACTGGAGTAATCCCCCCAAAAATAGATTTAAAAACAAGCCTAATTATAGACAGGCAAAATTGCATAGCGGAGTGAAGAGCCACACATACATTTTAGTGGTATACGACTATTGTTTCCAGAAAACTTCTCTAAATACTTCTGCTTTTCTGATCAAAGTTGTGGGACACTTGGGGAATACTTGTGGCAGAAGAAAAAGACGAAGAAGGAGAGGAAATAAAACAGGAACGGCAAATGTCATACACATATTTGTTTCAACAAATCACTCCTTAAAAGCAGAAAAACAATGAAAATTACCCACATAAAACTGCAATAATATCTTCCTTAGGATGTAATAAGACAAGCAATTGCCAACAGTCATCTTCTCTTTTAGGCGATTTGCCGAGCACGTTGAGCAATTGCATTCATGCAATCATACCACTTGAACGTCTTTAACTCCAATTGTACCGATGTGCGTAGATAGTTTTATAAATGTTGAATCTAAGCCTGGAAAAAAAAGCACGGACAAAACTAGAAGAAAAACATAAAAGCGCCGTCGGCAAAGTGCGTAAACTTCCACTCCGCGTAAACTCGTAAATGTGGCTTTTCTCGCAAGATGAGTCCATTGCAGTGAGCGAGTGAGTACTCATACGTTTCTGGTACTCATACCAAAAAGTGACGCGCGCGTTATTCGTTGTTGGTCCCAAACGACCGCGATGGATGCGTCTTCCGGTGAGTCTACCCCGAAACCCCGAATTCTTTATTGCCACTCTTGACTTTTCAAGTACGGTTGACCGCACCTTCATTGTTAAGTTAATTGTTGACAACATCGAAAAAATAATTTATACACTGGGTGTTGCAAAGCCGGTTTTTCTACCTGGGCGCGCTATTAAATGAAAGAGCCTGTGCGTCGCTCTCACTTTCACAACCACCCGGTATTGGACAGTTCGTCCCTTGGTCCGAGCTGAGCTTGTCACGTCAGCACGTCGTTAGCTCGTCACAGCTGGCAATGCGCGTCGCCGACGCCTCCGGAGTTTCTTTGTCATATCTTATGTATAAAAAGGCGATAGGTGATGTTCCAACCCCTAAGAAAGATATGTCAGGTACAAGACACGCGGACGTGACAAGCTCAGCCCGGACGAAGGGACGAATTGTCCAATGCCGGCTGGTTGTGTCAGTTTCTGGAAACACTCAATCCCCTTTATTGCACACTTCAAACAGCGAAATTTTTGTTTACGACATATGATTATGGGATATACGACTTAAGCTAGTTTCGGACTTATTGGCTAGACCGTCTTCCGGTGGATGGGAAGATGATTGAGATGACCACGCATAGGAGAGACCGGAGAAGAGAGAGTGAGTGAACAGTTTCAGTGTGTATGACTAGCGGATGGTAATGAGATTTTAATATCATTCGCGTTTGTTCGGATGCATTTTTCGTTGTTTTCAGTCATCATTTCAGCAATAATCTCAAACTTTTGCGTTCTTTTCGTTTTATATGTGCTTAGATGCATAGAAAAGACGTTAGAAGTTTGTTTGATTGTGGGTTTTTAAAGGGTAATTTAAGAAATGTCACGTATAACGTATTGTTGACGTTTTAAAGATGTACTCCTAGCGGTACACCTTTTTCCGATGACTTAAATACATGTATATCTAATGTGTTGCAAATATAAACAATTGGCCTATGCTAATTCGTGGAAAGATTTGGGAAAACCTACGTACCACTCGTGGTACATTTATATACAATTTAATAGTTATACGAAGAGATTACGCTTGAGAATTGTCGTCCTCTCGCTTCTGTATGAATAGTTTCAAGTCTTATACTATACAATTGTCAAATTTCGTCCAAATCCATATAGACCAAAGAGTGTCCTCAAGAATGTGTGGCACGTGTATGCGTTGCACATAGAACGCAGTCGCTGGCAGCGGCGCGGCGTGCGTGCGCAGCGCCATAGCAAACTCACGGCCTCTTACGAATGCACTGTGCGCCTCAACTATGTAACAACCATGAAACCATTATATAGTTCGCTTGCCTACATAATGCACCAGTACTGTTAGGATCACCCGTAAGTTATGTAGATCATAACTTAATCGACATTGTTCATGTAATATACACATTCTACAACAGGAACAGAAAAAAACCCCTCTTTGTCTCCTTTCTAATCCTTCTACGAAATAAAACAAAAGCATTCTTTCACAATATATTCCATCTGAACTATACCTGAATGTTCAAACCTATTGTAATGATCTTATCTGAAGATTTTACACAAAGACTTTAAAAAACGTGCATCTTAGAAGAGTACATCTGAACGAAAAGTCATAAAACTTAAAAATCGCTTAAGCCACGTCCACGTTGCGTCGACATCCGAGCGAGAAAATTAGACTATGCACAGTTAATTCAACTTTAATTCGGCTCGACTGTGATTTAACGCAAGATAAATCGTTACAGCCACAGGAAGCCTACCTGCTGTCGAAAAGAAATGAAAAATGACAATTGTTTGAATTGTTTCAAAGTCATCACAAAAAGGTACGAAACGAGTAATAATGCATGCACGCATTATTTTCTATTCGTCGTGTCATTGTTTCTGCTTCGATTCGGTCGACGGCGACCAAAGCTTCAACTTGTTCGTTTTTAATGGGCGCCATACCATATACTTCTTCCTGATTTTTCCTTTGTTATTAACATAGCTCGCTGCTCATCTTGACGATCATATTTTTCCCGTTCCCTTCCGAAACGCATGCGCCTCCGTGCGCGCACGAATGGAACGCCCGTTTCACAACCTCGACGACGACGACGATGAGACGTCTGTGTAGATTCGCGTTGCTTGTTTATCTATTCACCGGCGTGGCGAGGCGTAATTATCGTCTTGTTCCGGTGCGAGGAGTTCAGTGCGGAACTGCTAGGTTTTTCTTTGGACTTTTCTAGACTAGACCTAGTCCTAAGATAGACTAGAGTAATCATCGCGAGCGCCGCATATCTTACGGATTTGTTAATAGAGGATTTCCATGCTGCACGCTCATTTGGCGTCGATTTCGGTCGGTCCCCTAAAAAAGAGTTGGATGTATCTAATGAGCGAATTTCACGTTGTTTCTTCGCTGCCTTTCTGGTGTTTTTATGGTTTTTATCGTTGTTATCGTGCGTTTGAATGAATGCCCAGTTTGGCTTTGCCTTGTTGCTGCGCGATATTAAAGCGGGACATTAAAACATTGCACGCGTTGATGAAGAATCGCACGAACCGCGAAACAAAGCGTGCAGTTTTGTGTATTTACGCTATATTTTCTTCGCTTTTCTATTGTTTCAAAGGACTTTTATGGTAGTCCGGAAGAATGGTAGTTGGTTTAGAAGAATCTTTTTTGATGGTCCTGTAGATTTGGTGTTAATTACCTTAAAATGGTTTAAAGTTTATAGAGGTTTGTAACTTCATCAAGCCGTTTTTGACCCTTATAGCATTATAGAAAGTTACCAGGAAGAAATTAAGTTCGTATTCTAAAAGAGAGAGGTTATTCACTGTTTACATAGAAAAATTTCTTTTGTTTACATAGAAAAATTTTGACAAATTTCCTTTGAAAATATCCAATAGTAGTTTTAAACGGTTCGACATTTCTCAGTATGATAATGTCCCTTTGTAAACAATTACTAAATTTTATAGATAATCCCTGATAATACATTACTATATCAAAAATAGCTTTAAACTGTGAAGTTTATAAATTATACAAATTACAGTTCAAACTCTGACTAATTGTAAGCTTACTTCCATATCCTTCCTGTTTGACTCTTTCACCCTACACCTTAAACCCTCTTCTTATTCTTAAGCTCCTTTCCGTTGCCATTCAAAACAGCTTTGCATTGCATTAAAATTATTAAAATGTGTAAGAGTGTTTGTATGCAAAAAAAAAACGACTTGGGGTGTCACACATGATAAACCAAGGATGACTGAAAAACTGTGGGCACTTATCTTTCTGCATGACGGTACCCGGTTGTATAGTGTTCCGAATGAGGGGTGTTCCTTGCTTGCGTCTTACTGTGCCGTTGTTTGCCGGCAACTACCTACTTCGTTTTCTACGATTTCTTACTTCTCGCTGACTTTTGGTGCGTGCTGCGGTGCGCTTCGTTACATTTTTCCGTAAACCTCTTTTATTACTGCCTATTTTCTTCTTCTTCTTCTTCTTCTTGAGCTTTGCCCGGCCATCGCCATCGCCGTGTCGTTAGTTAGGCGCGTTTCAGCCATGCTTATTTATTCGAGGAAACAACGCACGCAATGCTTCAGAGAAAATGCAACGAAACTATGGGTACCAACCAATACGTGTACGCACGGCACGCGATTCTAATTATTTCTTCGTTATAATTAATTAGGTTTTTATGTACGAGCACTCGTATTTGCTCATCGGGAGAGAAATAATAACAAAATAACAAAGACGATTGTAAAATGAAATTACATGGAACAATCGAATTGTTTAAGAAAAGTTTGTTATTATTCCCAAATAGTATTAACTATTAAACGTGACAGTAATAGATTTATTTTGTTACAGCTCGTCAGGTTATGGTTCTTGGGAGATGTTCCTAAGTTTTCGGTAAGTGCTCTAGAGAAGAGATGATTTTGTTATATGTTGAATCACTATCTATTTTTAGATTCTTTTTTTTACGTTTTTGCGTTTTCTACGATATTTCTCTTAAAAGCTACATTGGAAGCGTTTATATAAATAATAGCTCCTCCCACTTGTTCAATAGCTCCACCCATTCTTATCGTAATCGTGCCTCCCAGTTGTTCAATAGCTTTCCCAATTCTTCAATAGCTCCTCTCATTTCTAGTCCGTTTAGTTTTTTCAAAATCTCCTCCCATAGCACCCCCCCCACTTTTTTGGTAGTTAGTAACTTCTCCCATTTTTGTAATAACTCCACCTCCATAATACTCATCCGTCCATCTTTTTCGATAACTCTACCAATTAAATAACTCTTTAAGTTTACATAACCGTCTTCACTTTCCAATAATTCAGCTTTCTTCTTAGAAAAATGATAAGAAAAAAAACAGATTTTAAGAAAAATCTTCTTAAAATAGCAGACAAACATCCAATACTTCCCAATTTTGCTTTCCCCAATTATATTTCCTTATAGGCCTACTAGACAAATTGTCTGCCCCTCTTGAAGCAAGGTTGAAGCAGGTGGTGCAGCCCAACGAACAACTAACTGTCAAACAAACTCTAATGCAATCGACACCGACCAAGGTGTAATTTCAGCTGTTCCACTTATCCGCTTATCAATTGAAACCGTTTGTCGTTAATAACTTTGTGTTATTTTTGTGTACGATGGGTGTACAATTGTAGATAGTCACTCACTTTGAATACAAACAAACGCTATCAGTTGTTTGTAATAAATATGCATAGAAACTAATTACATTTGCCTTTCAATTCGAATTCCAATTCTGTAAGCGCACATAGACCTTTACAAAACATTTCTATTTTGTTTCAATCTTCTCATACTTCTTCGACTATAAATCTTTAGAGGAGTGAGGCTGCTTTCTGTCAGTGAGTTTTGCAAAATGGGTACTAATAACAACTGCATTAAGATGCACAAGTACCGTCAATTGTTTCATGTCTTCATTGCTTTGGCAATAGAAATTTGCATATTCGTGGGTGCAGAGCTTACAAGGAGAGTGTTCCAATTGTCCAACACCAAATTCAAATAATTTGTGTTCACGGGATTTTATGCCGTTTTGAGCCGTTTGCCCAAAAACAATTTTCAAAGTTTGCCACAAATATGCATGGTATATATTCCTTTAACAGCACACTTCGCCGTATCGGGTCCGTGGCATATTCGCTAGAGCAGCGGTCGCCAAACTTTTTGACCTCACGGACCAGTTAATTCACAATTTAAATCCCGGCGGCCACTAATAGGATTTTTAAGCGTTAAATATATTTATAAAAGAAATTGTGATCAAAGAACACATAAAATGTACCTAGTTAATAAAATGAAACTATCAATAGTAACCAAGTTATCAAAGCTTTATTAATAAACCATAATAAAATAAACAAAAATTGTACAAACAAAACAATTAAAAGATGGTTTAAATATATCAAACTTTTAGCGTTATTCTACGCGCAGAAAGAGTACGATTCTGCGCGACAGAGACCGCTCATCCAATGGCCAGTGGTACAATGGCCAATGGTACAGTATTCGACAGAAGTTTTTATAACTTGTCAGGTATTGTTATGAATTGAAGCCTATTTTAATGCATCTTAAAACATAACTTAAGATGATGAGTAAATATATTCCACATTTTTCTGTGGACCAGCGAAATTTTCTCGCGGACCACCACTTTGGCAACCGCTGCGCTAGAGTGCTTGCCTTGCGATGATATAAACAAAAATTGGGTTCCAATTTTGCCTGCGAATTATTTTTTCATTTTAAATTATAACAAACAGAACACACTAGATAGCGTGGTATCAGTTTCGTATCGGTATCTTTACGCGTTTTCACACACCGACTTGTAAACATTGTTTGTTTACATGCTCAATTAACGCACAAATCGCCTAACTTCCGCATTTCCCAACCAATTTCCGCGAATTTTCCAGGGCCAGAGGATTTTCACAAATTTTTCGTACGAACTTCCTTCGTAATTAATCAAAACAAAATAAGAAGGGCGATCCTGGGATGATAGGTCCCAAGGGTGTGTGTGTGTGTGTGTGTGTGTGTGTGTGTGTGTGTTTATGTGTGTGTGTTTATGTGTGTGTGTTTATGTGTGTGTGTGTTTGTGTGTGTGTGTATGTGTGTGTGTATGTGTGTGTGTATGTATGTGTTGTGTGTGTATGTATGTGTTGTGTGTGTATGTATGTGTTGTGTGTGTATGTATGTGTT
>JAODAC010028239.1:0-15821 GCA_027575185.1 Mimaenictus wilsoni
CGAGCGCAGATCCCTCGCTACAACCACATATCGTCGCTAAAGAGGTACCTAATCAACAACCTGCCAACAGCGAAAAATGCATTCTGCAACCAACGGCACACCGTACCCCACATATCTTTCTAGGCTATCAACAGGAATTAGAATTCCTGTCTTATCAACTCACTTCTTATTCTGCCTAATATAGTTACTCCATACACTCTACTCAGGCATTTCATCTCTGTTGCTATTATTCGGCTTAACTCTCATCGGTTACAGTTCCATGTTTCGCAACCATATGTTAATATAGGTCGATAGACTGCTTTATAGATTCATACTTTTGTCCTTGTTGAAAGCACTCTTTTGTTGAATATATACTTATTTAGTGCAAAGTCTACTTTATTGGTCTTCTCTATCCTCATGTTGATGTCTCGTCCTTACAATCCTTTATTGTCCAATTCCACTCCTAAATATTTGTAGTGCTCAACTTCTTTTAGTCCTGTGTTCCCCATCTTCACCTTCATTCTTTCACTTTCATTTCTCCTTTCAATTGCCATTATTTTTGTATATTCCCAATATTCATCTTCATACCGTTTCTCTTTAATTCTTCCTGCCAGATGTTTACCTTGTCTTCCAACTCCTTCACGCTATCTGCCAGTACTGCCACATCATCTGCAAACGCACATTCCCTAATTCCCATACTTCTCATTTGATTATATCCCAGATCGAACTCCACGAAGATTGAATAATGAACGATTAAAACATATCCGTCTGATTTAATCATCAGTGTTTAATAAACTGTTGATTGTTTATACAGAAGTATAGCTTCTGTTGAATCGATTAGCACGCATGCTGCATGGCACATTGCGAAATTATTTACACAGGCAATGATTTGAATCGAAACGTTCGAAATCGAGAAAATAGCCATCAACTAAGACGCCAAGACGTGAAACATTTCTGTGTTTCGAATCGATTCGAGGAGACTAAACATCTCAATTTCCTTATTCACGCCCGAACGCGTTCAAAACATCGAAAACGACCAAAACGAACATTGAAATTACGGTACTATGGTTAAAATAACGTCTTAATCAAATTTATGATGCCCCACGCAATGTCCCTACGCATTCAACGTAGTGTACAGCAGTAACTTTCTTAAAATATCCCAAAGAAAATTGAAACACATTGTCGAAATCAGCACTTCAATCTTTACAATCATCTAAATATTATTATTTACTTGTTGTGGCTGAAGGTAGATTATAAATGGGCATTGAGTGTGAAAATAAAATCGTCGATTCTAACCTTTAAATTTGAAACAACCTCATGGTAAACCGATGCAATAAGATAAAATTGAATTTGAGCAAATTGATCGAATTGCCTATCGAATTGATTAAGTTGTAAAATACCTTACTTGGATTTTTATTGGTCATGTTTTTGAAGGTGTCAGACAGGATGTGACTGCGTATAGTCGTTGGATAGAAGGAAATTGTGATAAAATATGACAAATGCGTTTACAAACGCCTTTTTCATGTTTTACAAGACGTGTTACATTCTCTGGTAGTAACACCTACTTGAGAGTTTTGCCATATAATCTTTTGACAATTACAAAATACTGTATTTTATTAGTTTATATTCTTTTAGTCCGTTTTTAAGTTACAAACGCAGTAACATTTACAAACGACTTCGAGTTTTTTGTGTTCGTGTTTTTTGTTCAATTTCTAAACTTAATTTTAGGACATTGCATTACATAAGTAAATAAATTACAGAGAAATAATGATAAAACATAATTTATTTCATGCTTTACAAGACGTGTTATCACGTGTTATCATATCAAGTAGATGTTATCACCAGAGAATGCTCTGGCGATAACATCTACTTGAATTTTGCTGTAAAAGCATTTGACAATTACGAAATATTGTATTTTCTTACTTTTTATTCATTTCTTTTCAGTTTTTTTGAAGTTACAAACGCAGTAGAATTTACAAACTACGTTGATGTTACTTCAAATTGATTATTGTATATCCTAAAAAGCTTTATATCGTGTTTATCGTCCAGTTTTTACACTTATGTTTCGGAAAAAGTAGTACAATGTGTAGAGAAATTCTAGAGAATAATAACAAAAACATAAAAATAGTTTATTTGATTTTACAAACACCCTTTATAAGATTCTATAAGAAGACATTCATATTTTGTTCGAATTTTACTATATTTTATAAAAACTGTAAAAAAAGTCTGTTAATACATTGAGAAATTGAAAATATTGTTTCACAAACGAATTTAACCCAAGAGAAAAGCTAATAAAATGAGTCAATCACTTCTCTAAACTATAAAATAATGCTTTGTTCTCGTTTTAAAGATTTGAAACATTATTACTTAAAGAAATAGAGTTAGAAAAGGAGTAATTTGTTAAAATATAGCAATTTGTTTTGTTTTTGTTAATATTGCTCCAAACATTTGCAATTAAACGATCTTATCATGTATGTGTATAACTATTTTTATTTTAATTGATGGAATTCACTGTCGGTGAATCACTGTCGGTGAAAAAGTTTGTGTAACTTCTGTGCTAATTATTTTCATTTTCTTTCAGTACTATTTGTAAGCTCATCAAAATCAACAAAATTCAACAACTATTCAAAAGACCTTCTTCCACATCACAAAATTCGACATCGTAAGTACATTCATTAAACTAAAACTAAAACTATTGAGGTTAAAAACCATTTTGAGAGATGCTATTTTAAAAATGATCAGGAAGAACAGTTAACAGTCTGATTAACTGATCTAACTGATCAAATAGCAAAACACCGAAAAATGCTACCTATCGAAATGTAGCCGATGGATTTCGATGTTGATGTTGCTGATGATGCATGTTGGCGTTGCTAATGGATAGCCGAATAGTCGAATAGTACACACTTTACTGATGTAGTGTATATTCAAAATTGAACACTATCCAAGCTTCATCTCGAGCGCATTTTACTTATCGCTCAATTGACGGTGACAGCATGCTTCAGGCGTAGATATATTCTTTGCCCATCCACCGAGCAACAATCGCCATCGCCATCAACATCACATAGCACCAGCACCATGACCTAATATGGCCTGAAAACTCCTTCGATCGACAATATCTACACTTTGGAGAATGTAGATATTGTCGGTGTTCATGTTTAGATTCATCTTTTTTCTTCAGTGGCGACTCGTTTGTACTATACTTTACTGCTTTCTATTTATTTACAGTTTTAGGACCTCTTATATTTGTTAGAAGACTTTAATAATTTAAACTTCGCGGCACTATCAGCGAGAGAAAAGTCCAACCAACCCGATCAATAACCCCAGAGCTCACAATTACACAAAGACAGTGCATCATTAAGACCGCGTCGTAAGGCGGTTAACAACCAACTGCTGCCAACGACGAGCATTTCGCGTTCTTTTGTTCGTAGCGTTACAATAAGTTCTCCGAAAAGACCTTGAGGTTTGAATTTAAACATCGGCGACCCTCGATGATGTTCCTGTTGACAGATGCTGGCGTACGTCCTCGGCCGTCATCGGACGTCGTCGTATGCGTTGAGATTTGGGTTGCATATACTGCATTCCACCGTACACATATTTAGGACCTAAATATAAGGGTTTAGAATCTAACCTCTTATAAAACTAATTATGTTGAAAAAGAATTGAATAGAGGTAATGACCATAGGAATCCATGTTAACCTAACCTAACCTAACTCTTACAAGACTAATTACGTTGAAAAAGAATTGAATAGAGGTAATGACCATAGGAATCCATGCTAACCTAACCTCTTACAATAATAATTACGTTGAAAAAGAATTGAATAGAGGTAATGACCCTAGGAATCGATGCTAACCTAACCTAAACTAACCTAACCTCTTACAAGACTAATTACGTTGAAAAAGAATTGAATAGAGGTAATGACCATAGGAATCCATGTTAACCTAACCTAACCTCTTACAAGACTAATTACGTTGAAAAAGAATTGAATAGAGTTGACCCTAGGAATCGATGCTAACCTAACCTAAACTAACTCTTACAAGACTAATTACGTTGAAAAAGAATTGAATCGAGGTAATGACCATAGGAATCCATGTTAACCTAGCCTAACCTCTTACAAAAATAATTACGTTGAAAAAGAATTGAATAGAGGTAATGACCCTAGGAATCGATGCTAACCTAACCTAAACTAACATAACCTCTTATAAAACTAATTACGTTGAAAAAGAATTGAATAAAGGTAATGACCATAGGAATCGATGCTCAGTAAAATAAAAAAGGCAAGTAACTATGCAGGCAGTAGCGAAACACGGAACTGCATAGGGAGATCTAATAAATTTCACATATTGCACTGTGGGTCTGATTGAACAGAATTTTAGGACCCACACCCACACGCAGCCCCCTTTTACCTGGTAACACCCTGCCCAGGAAGTCTCCTACTACTAATTAGTCGCAATTTTGGTATAAATAGCACCCCAATGTAAAGTTAAAATTCAATATTTGTCTGAAGATGGATCGCATCGCAATTTACAACAAATACGTGCGGGTGCGGGTCCTCAAATTCTGAGATCTAATAAAATAAAATATTTTTAGTATAAATTTAAACAAGATTGAAAATTGCAAAAAAGTTATTTTTTGAATTCTTTATTAATATCAACAGACGAGCCGCCACTGTTCCCTTCCAAAACTCTTCACTGCACTTGAAACAACAAACTCTACTTACGTAACTATATACACCTATCCTCATTATTCGTCTTTTAATTATGGTCAGCACAACATAACTCAATGCATCACTATCTGATATTTTATCGTTATGTTACTAGTAGAATTTCCTCTTCCTTCTCTTTCTTCTCCGTTTTGTTTTTTTTTTTGTGGAGAAATTCACATGGTTCACTTGGCAAAATTTAGTTTAATTGTAAGTGAAATTTCGTATGCGTAGAGAAACAAGATGGCTTCCAACAATTCTACCAGTTCCTCAACGATGATTGTATGACGCGTGGCGTGAAAGCTCCACATGTTTCGAAGGCATTTGGGCCGAGGTATCTCAAACGAAAGATGGAAACTTCTTCGGAGCTTTATTATTTGATTGCGGTTTATGAATGTCAAAGTGGTTATAAATTCCTCGGCGGTCAGCATCAAAATGTCCTGTACTGCAGCAATGGGAAGTGGATCGGCGCCAGGCCAATATGCACTATTAAAAATCATCAAAAAGGTTTGATATATTTTGAAAATCAGATATTTTTAAAGGGAAAGTATATATTTATATAAGCAACCTTTATTTTGGTATTCACCTATTCCCTTTGTACATCTCAACCTATCCTCTCGTATACAATAAATTATATAATTATACAATAAATACTTTCATACATAATCGAAAACACAATAATATTACATAATATCTACATACACAATTATCTACCTACCCATTGATACAGCGCTTCTACGCTGATTTTTCTTTCTTATAATTTTCTTAATTATAGTCACATTCTGTGTAGCTTACAGGCTAATGATGATGAAAGATTCTTAACACATTGGTGGGTCACGCATGTACGCTTTATCGGGCGGCGTGTCCCACCGGTGATGCACGGATTGCGGTGCGTTAAAAAATATTGATTTTTGGTTACGCCACTGGTTTCGCTCTTTGTCATCGTTTAGTAAGCACGGCTAGTAGACCGAGATCGCAGGCGGCGCATAACGTGAAACAAATACAGTTGCCATAGCTATCCTAAATAACCAGAGGCGCACGCTTGAAAAACGGAGGGTGAGATTGGCATAAGAAAGCGCCGCCCGATGCTACGGACACGCATATCATGCGCCAGCCTCAACGTGTTAAGGTATATCCGACGATAAAGCACCGTTAATCAATCAATAGAAACTGAAATAAAACAGGGCAACGTATACTTCAGAGCAAACAGACTCATAATAAAAAAAAGAGCACGCTTGCTACAAGTGGAATAAAATTCCTTCCTTTCTTCATCAAACAATAATTTCAGAAAATATTAAAATATCAAAAATTTCAAACACAGTAAGTCATAATGATTTCATTCCTTTTTTTCTGTTTGTTCAAAAGTTCATAGTTTTCTTTCTTTCATTTTTCTGATTGTAGGCGTGTGACTTATGATGATAGCACGTGGGTCTTAACCTAAGACCAAAAATACAAGTAGACGAAAAAATATGTTTCGGTTGCGCCAGTTTACGATATAAATAACGTCATTTTCAAGCAAACTGCGCTGCTGAGGCGTTATTCAATTGGCTTCAATGGACACTTGTCACATTTGTCACGGGTGCATAGATTTGTAAATTTAGACGCCGGCTGCTTTAAATAGGCATACGAATTAACAAGCTTACGTTACGGTGGCTTAAGCGTAATTTACGCAGGTATTTTCATCTCATTTGCTGGGATTAAGAAATGTAATTGATGTTTTCCTTGATTTTTTTTCTCTGTCTTCTTGTTTAGGTATTGCCCACGTTCAAGCTGATCAGGCAAAAATGAAATCAAACAATGGTAAAATTAGTAACAAATGTCCGAAATGCAATAAACAATTTGAAGAATGTCGTCAAGATCACAATGAAGAATGGAAATGTCTTTGTAAAATTGGGTTTAAACGGACTAATGATGGCATATGCAAAGGTTTGTAAATTATTTCTGTTTTTTGTTTTGTTTTTTGTTTGTTTGTTTTGTTTTGTTTTTCTCTTTCTTTTGTTTTTTTTTCTGATTGTTTTTTGTGTAGTTTTCCTGTGTTTCTTTTTTGTTTTTGTTGTTTTTTATGTTTTCTTGGTTTGTATGTTTTTGTTTGTTTGTTTTTCTGTATGTTTTTGTATTTTATTTGTTTTTTTTCTTTGTTTTGTCTGTTTTTTCTTTCTTCGTTTTTGGTTTTTCTGTTTCTTCTGTGTTTTTTTCTGATTGTTTTGTTTTTGCGTAGTTTTCCTGTTTTTTTCTTCTTCCTTCTTATTTTCTTTGTTTTTATGTTTTTTCACGTGTTTCTGTCTGTGCATTTCTTTGTTTTGCTTGTTTTTTGTTTTGTTTTTCTGTTTCTTTTTTTTTGTTTTCTAATTGTTTTGTTTTTGCGTAGTTTTCCTGTTTTTTTTCTTCCCCTTTTTTGTTTTCTTTGTTTTTGTGTTTTTCTGTATGTTTGTCTGTTTCTCTTGTTTTTCTTTGTTTTGTCAGTTTTTTTTTGTTTTTCGGTGTTTGATTTTGTTTGTTTGTTTTTTATGTTTTTCTCTTTCTTTTATTGTTCTGTTTCTTTCTTTTGTTTTCTGTTTGTTTTATTTTTTGTTTTTCTGTTTCTTTTGTGTGTATGTGTGTGTGTTTTTTTGATTGTTTTATTTTTGTGTAGTTTTCCTGTTTTTTTCTTCTTCTCTTTTGTTTTCTTTGTTTTTATGTTTTTGTGTTTGTTTCTTTATGTTTATCTGTTTCTTTTGCGTTTTTCTTTGTTTTGTCCGTTTTTTGGGGTTTCGTGTTTTTGTTTCTCTGTTTGTTTGATTTTGTTTTTTTTTGTTTCTTTCACTTTTCTGTTTTTTTTTTCTCTCTTTGTTTTTCTGTTTGTTTTTTTTTCCATTTATGTTTCTGTTTTTTTATTTTCTGCTTCTATTTTTCTGTTATCCCTACCTGTTTTTTTTCTTGTTGTTGGTTTGAACTTTGAAGATATAAACGAATGCAAAGTGGCAAACCCATGTCAACATTCCTGCACGAATTTGCCGGGAGCTTATCGATGTCATTGTAAAACCGGATATCGCCTACTTCCGGACGGGGAGACTTGTGAGGATGTGAATGAGTGTCTGCTGAGAAACGGGCATGGTCCCTGCGAGGACCAGTGCGTGAATTTACTGGGTTCGTATTCGTGTGCGTGTGACGAGAAGAAGGGCTCGATGTTGGCACTCGATGGTCACACCTGCGATGATGTCGATGAATGCGATGTGGGTGCCAGTGGTTGTTCGCATGGTTGTATCAATACTCGTGGAAGGGCCTACTGTTCATGTCCGGATGGGATGTTCCTTGGAGCGGATTGGAAAACTTGTATTGGTATGTAGGTTTTGTGTTTAGTTTGCGATAGTTTTTAATGGGTGTGGGTGAGGTTTAAGGTGACGGTGAGTGTGAGGATGGATCCTTATCGTCCACCAAGGTAGAGGTGGAAGATGAGGTAATGTTCATTTGCTTGTTTTGTGTATAGATAAGCCACTTGGTGATCAACCCATTCAGGATGAGTACTATGATGAAGAGAATGAAGGGGAGGATGAGTATATTAATGGGGAAGATGATGGTGATTATAATGAGGAAGAGGAGCAGGAAGAGGAAGAGGATGATGAAGATGAAGATGAAAGAGGTCGGAGGAATTATGGGGTGGAGGAAGATGAAGAAGATGATGCTAGAGAAGATACGGGAGATGATGTCATAGAGGAAGATGATCGAAGGGAAGATGATCTAGAGGAAGATGATAGAGAGGAAGATGATCGAGGGGAAGATGATAGAGGGGAAGATAATAAAGATGGCAGACAAGCCAGTCGGAGAGCAAATAAGAGAAGGAAAGGTGTTAAAAGAGAAGACATTGTACAGGAGACAGATGATGATTTAAAAAACGACCAAATAGAAGAAGAAAGAAGAAGTACCAATGTAGAACAGGACTTTGAAAGTCCCAAAGCAAAAGAAACAGCACTTATACTTGCAAATGAAGAATCGGAAACTAAAACCGGACCAGAAGAAAGAAATGATAATATTGATAAAGACGAACAAAATAAAGATATAAATATTAACAAGGAAGATACAAATGTCACGTCTAAAATTGAAGAATCCTCAGTCCCCAAAGAAGAAGGAGGTTCCGATAAAGTTGCTGCTGTAATTAGAGATCTGGAGTTAAACTTTGGTAAAAATGATGAAGACTTTAATGAAGATGAAGATTTTGAAAAAGAAGATATTGAGGAAGAAGAGGTAAATGAAGAAAAGGCGGATAAGGAAGACGAGGAAAAGAGGGACAAGGAAGAAAAAGAGGAAGATTTGAGAAAGAATTATAATGAACAAGATTCTTTGCTAAACATTGAAACCAAACGATCTACCACCAATATTCCAGAAAACACTGAAGCAACTACGGGAAGGAAAGAAGAAGAAGAAGAAGAACCGACTGTAATAAGTCGTCCCAGTCCTTCCTCGAAATCCCCAAATACAATGAAAGAAGATGATGAGGAGATTAAAGAAGAAACGTTGACTAAAACACATGTCTATCAACTTGGCAATGAAGCAAATGGATCTGAATCTTCTTCGCAACGACCAGAATACGTCTCCGCAACTTTAACAACCCCGAAAATGGATCCTAGGGTTCATGGTGGTGACCGGGAAGACTATGAAAAAGACAACGAACATGATATCATAGACATTGATACAAATATTAAAAACGGTGTTGATGCCGAGAGAGACAAAGATGAGGAAGAGGCCTATGAACCTGATGAATATGATCAGGAGAGTGAAGTCGTTACTTCAACAACAACACAGAATCTTCAGAGTTCTGTTCAGACAATTACAACACCTGTTACTGATGTTACAACAACAAGAACAACTTCAACGGCTCTTCCTGTAGCTCATAAAAACATTACTACAAATGAAGATGACGTTGATGCTGATGATGATGATGAAAACGACTACGAATATACTTATGAAGAATATGAAGATTCTGAACATGGAAACACTGTCTCGCCAAGTGTTGCAACTATTACAACTCCGAAAAATGATATCCCACTTCTGATACAGACACCTTCGCATGGAAAATGTAGCCCTGGATATAAACCTTCAAACAATGACTGTATTGGTAAGTCTTGCAGATATCAAGTATACACTAAAACTCACCCACACCATGCTCATGTCAGAACTACTAAATTATCAGAAATACTAAAAACTGTCCACATTTTTTTCAAGTTTTTCCAATTTCTACTGACATCCTTAAATGTTTACAGATATTAACGAGTGTGAAGATCCAGAACACGGTTGTTCCGACCTCTGTGAGAATACGCTCGGTAGCTATACCTGTGCGTGTCCCACTGGCTATGAAATAACCCCTGGGGACAAGTACACTTGCGTGGACATTGACGAATGCGCTCTGGGAACATGTAGCCATGATTGCTTCAATTCCCCTGGGAGTTTCACGTGCGAATGTCCAGCCGGGTATATTTTGAAGGACCATAGATGTTTTGAGGTTAACTGTCAACATGGGTTTAACCTCACTGAGACCTCTGTGACGGGCTATATTTGTCTGTGTCCGAAAGGATATTCTTTGGATGTGAATGGAACGTGTGAGGATATCAATGAGTGTGCGGATGAGAATTTATGTGAACACGAATGTAGGAATATCGATGGAGGATATCTATGTTCCTGTGACGAGGGCTATACTTCGATTGGTAACGATTGCGATGACATTGATGAATGTCTAGAGGATAATGGGGGATGCCAACAGCTCTGTGCGAATTTTGAGGGGTCCCATGAGTGTGGTTGTGAAGACGGTTATCTTCTAGATGAGGATGGGAGGAGTTGTTTGGAGGTGGATCATTGCGGCAACGCTAATGGGAATTGTTCTGATGTTTGTAAGCGTCAGAAGGGAGCTCCCTATGTTTTATGTGAGTGTCAACATGGGAGGGAGTTGCAAGAAGATGGAAAGACTTGTCTGAATATCAATCCTTGTCACATTGACAATGGAGGTTGTTCCCATGACTGTGTCTACAAGGAAATGGAAGGTGTCGAGTGCGTCTGTCCTCGGGGTCACCAACTGCTAATAGACGCTAGGACGTGCGAGGAGTTTAATCCATGCTTCGAGGAGAATGGAGGGTGTTCCCATTTGTGTCTCACCAATGAAACTCATCCCCAGGAAGTGATTTGTAAGTGTCCTGATAACTCTTACAAACTTGAGGGCAAGACTTGCTTCAAAATCAATCCCTGTCTGACGGATAATGGTGGATGTTCCCACGGTTGTCACTTTGATGATGACGAGGTGAAATGTTCGTGTCCGGACACGTTTAAGTTATTCGGTAAGATTTGTCAGAAGAGGAACCAGTGTGAGGAGAACAACGGCGGATGTTCGCACTTTTGTAATTTTGTGAATGACACTATTATTTGTGAATGCCCCAATGGGTTTGAACTTCTGGGGAAGTCTTGTAAGAAGATTGATCCGTGTCTGATTAACAATGGAGGGTGTTCCCATGCCTGTATCGAGGAAGACGATGAGGTCGAGTGTCACTGCCCTATAAACTATGAGTTGATGGAGGATCAAAAGACTTGTAAGGCTATAGATCCTTGTTATAATAACGGAGGTTGTAGCCACTTCTGTTTGGCTCATCGAGGACGCACCTTGTGTTACTGCCCCTTGGGTTATGAGTTAAAAGATGACAAAGTGTGTGCCAAGATTGATTTGTGCCTGGACAATAATGGGAATTGTAGTCATACATGCCATAACCACCTGGGGAAAGTGGAATGTCAATGCCCATCGGACCTGGTACTTGTCAACTCTACGCAGTGTGTTAATCCGTGTTCTATGCAAAATGGAGGCTGTTCCCATGAATGCCTCTTTGAAACTGAGACTTCCCGTACGAAATGTTTATGTCCCGAAGGTTTTCTACTAAAAACTGATGGGAAAACTTGCAAACAACAAAATCCTTGCTTCGAAGACAATGGGGGTTGTTCACATAGCTGTGATAATGTCAACGGGCAAGTGGTTTGCAAATGTCCTGATAGTAACGCAACACGTTATGAACTAATTGGTAAAACTTGCAAGTTGATTGATCCGTGCCTTGTAAACAATGGTGGTTGTAGTCATACTTGTGTCACATTGAACCAGCAGGCTAAATGTGAATGTCCCACCAATTTTACCTTGGAAGGAATTGGGAAGTGCGTTGCAAACCTTGATAATGTCCCCGAACATTCAGAAGTATCTGATCCATGTACAGTAGACAATGGGGGATGTTCCCATAATTGTTCCACGCAGACTGGCGGAGTGGAACCAGTCTGTTTCTGTCCCCCAGGTTTTCTGCTAAGACCGAATAAGAAAATGTGCAAGGATATCAATGAATGTATCCGCCATAATGGAGGATGTTCCCATACTTGTAGAAATATGCCTGGAGGTTATAAATGTTTATGTCCAAAAGGGTTTAGGCTGCAGGGGAATAATCATACTTGCATCACGGGTCATATTAAGGCTTGCACTTTGAACAATGGAGGATGTGAGCACTTTTGTGAAGATTTGAAAAATGGTGGCCATCGATGTACCTGTAAGCTTGGCTTTGATTTGCTCAGCGATGGAAAGTCGTGTGAGGAAGCCTCGTCTTTCTTTGAATGTCATGTGAAGGCCCTTGATCATGGAAGAGTCAAGTGTACTATTGGAGGAGCGGATGACTATGTGGCTGTGGGGAGCCAATGTTTGTATAGCTGTGATAAAGGTTTCAAGCTGAGTGGAGGCGCTTTAAGGACCTGTGAATATTCTGGGGAATGGGATTTGGAGGAACCTGTCTGTTCTAGTAAGCTTGACTGGCTAGTTACACGCCCTTACAACATTGAGGTTTAATTAATGATTTTTAGGAATTAGCTCGTGTCCCAAATTGATCCAACCACTAAAAGGACGCATAATTCCTCATATATGTTCGATGGGGAAAACAAGGAAGGGGGAAACGTGTGGTGTTCATTGCAGGACCGGATATAGACTCTCTCGTTTGAATTTAGCAAACTTTACTTGTGAACAACACGGGGATAAACTGGAATGGAGTGTTCCGGTGACTGAAGAGTTGCTTAAAAACGCCTGTGTTCAACATGAACTTCCTAGGCCTTTTATCCGATGTCCAAGTGGTGGGAAAATGTCCTTTGTCCTGCCAACAGGTGCTCGAGTTATGACTGTACGCATAAACCGACCAGAGTCCAATGTCGATTGGTGGAGGTAGAAATAGGTCCCCTTAACAAAACTCAGATTTTACAACACTCTGTTTTAGATACGTGACATCTGTTCCTTTGTGGGGAAAGCAACTGACGACAGTTTTACCACCTGGTCGCTTTGAGGTGACCTTCACAGCGCTGAGCCCACACCCGCAGGCACAAAACCTATCTGCCTCCTGCAATCTAGTCATTCACGTGAAAGATGACGAACCACCGAAAGTGTTCAATTGTCCGTCAAATCAAGAAGTGCGTTTGGAACGTGGGGAATACTCGAAGAATGTCTACTGGTCCGAACCTAGTTTTGAAGACAACATTGGGATTCGTACAGTTTATAAGTCAAAGGACTCTGGTGCCAAATTTCCTTATGGCTTGCATCATGTCAATTACATAGCCAGTGACGATGCTGGGAACCGAGCCTATTGTCATTTCAGTATCAACGTGGTTAACTACTACCAACATGAGTATTCGCCGAATAATCGAATGATGACCAAATACAGAAGTGTCTTGATTTGTCCTCATGGTATTCAATATATGAGCAATTCTCCCGATAATTATGACGTAAGTTTGACGTTAACCTAATATATAATATTTGAACCTTGTTAACATAACCCTAAAACTTTATTTTAACTTTCAATGAAACTTGTAGAACTCTATAACTTCTGAAAATGGTTGCAAATGGACATATATAAGATTAAGGAATCAGATGGGCCAACCGGGATATAGAATTCCAATTCCGGGATATCAACAGCAGCACCAACAACAGCAACAACAGGAACGCAGTAACCAAATAAGGGATATTCCGACACCAGCGCCAACTAGGAGACATCACCGAGAGAGGTTTTCTTGGTCGAATAGCCATTTCTGAACCACTTAACTTAATTTTAGGGCTTTCCAGTGAATAATTGCTTATGTATGTACTAATTATTTACAACTAAAATGTAAATTAATAACAAAATACGTATTTTTATATTTCATATCTTCTACAATATAATATAAATAAAATTTAGCGACTTAGTTATTTATCCTTCATACTCGTAGGTCTTCGTAATTTTATTTATTTGTATATTAAACCGTGTTCAGATTAATCGTTGGTATATTAATCGACCTATGATCAAATAGCAATAGTAAATTTACTGATAATTGTGTTCGGGTTAAACGTCATCGTATTAATTGGGTCTGGATTAACCGTTTGCAACTTAGATACGTTTGACCGTATTCGACGTAACCGTCAATGAATTAACCTACTCAGGATCAATTATCAGTAGGTTTATTATTTTCTCATTAACTGTCAACGAATCAACAGTGGCCTGGTTAAATAGCATCCGATTAACACTAATCCCAAACAGCTATCAACTTCGCTGTGTCTGGATTAACCGTATTCATCCGATAGATTCTCCGATAGATCTCAAATTATGCGCTCTCATAGAACGGAACGCGCTGATTCAGAAAATGTTATAATATATGAAGGTCGATTTTGTCATTTTCTAGATATTTTGAAAAATAGCCAGTTTCAAAATGCAATTTTTGACCAATTTTTCACTAGCTCCGATCGGGATGAAAATAACAGAGTAATATCTCAGATGGTTTCTGAGTGTTTTCCCAAAATATGAGCACTCTAGCTCATATAGTTTCCAAGATATCTGGATTTTTCTGATTTTGAGAATTTTTTAAAGCTTACCCTTTGACGAAAATTCGTTATTTTGTCATAATATTCCATCTATTTATTCTCCGATAGATCTCAAGCTATGCAATCTTATAGAGCGGAACGCGCGGTATGCGCTGATTCAGAAAATGTCATAATATATTGTTAGGCGGTTTTGTAACTCATTTAGGCAGCCACGAATACATTTGGAGGGAAAGGTGAACGAGATGCCTAACCGTGCGAGATGCGACATCACGATGACTACCGAGAACGCACGACGGCAATTGACAGCAGGAACACCGTTGACATTTACCGGTGTCCCTCAATTCAAACGCGAAGGGCGTCCGATCATGACCGAGGACGTGCGACGTCATCTGTCAATACGAACATCGAATTGCGATTCGGCCCTTCTGCTATTTTTTTTTCATTTCAGTCGGCCTTTGGAACGCTTGTGTACGCGAGACGTTTGATTAAACGAAACATTGTTACCGTATGGCGTATTCTCTAATTCGTATTACGTGTCGGAATGGATCACTTACGATATAGGAATTAACGGAAGTTAGTTCCATCAGAATTTGAGACCTGCAGATCATCACCCAGCGAAGATGCGACCATGCCGATGGCTCCGCCAGAATTGTCACCTGAAGGGCACTCAGCACATACGGAGGAGTTAGAATTATCCAGCAGTGAGATGTTGCAAATGTTTCTACATCACATCCAGTTCACGCAAGTATTGCTCTAGGTATTGCAAGTAGACAGATAGCACCTGCGGTTGTAAAAAACTGCTTTTGATCCCGCGAGCATCGTTTTGAATATTTTGATCTTGATGAGACATTTGTACGGTAATTAAGGGTTAACTAGAGCAACCGAGTTACGTTGTAGTCAGTGTGCCTCTACCAGCATATACTGGAAAAAGAAAGCTCGTCTCCTAACGTGTTTATGTGCGCATATACCGTGATAGAGTATCTGAGTGTTCCGTCACTTTCTTAGACAATGATACCATTATGCACGCGTGCTCCCAAAGATTTGCATGAGCCTCTCATAAAATTTGTTCGAAGCTGAAAAACTCTACCTCATATAGTTTCCGAGATATTTTGATTTTTCTGATTTTGAGAATTTTTTAATGCTTACCCCTTAACGAAAATTCATTATTTTGTCATAACATTCTATCTATTTATTCTCCGATAGATCTCAAACTATGCTATCTTATAGAGCGGAACGCGCTGATTTAGAAAATGTCATAATATATGGGGGTCGATTTTGTCGTTTTCGAGATATTTTGAAAAATAGCCAGTTTCAAAATGCAA
>JAODAC010028250.1:0-15814 GCA_027575185.1 Mimaenictus wilsoni
ATTAACATTTCACACTAATTCTAACCTTATCTTTTTATTTCTAATCTAAACACATATCATCAAAACTATAACTGTATCCAACACCAGGAATTACTGATTCAACTTTATAATTAAATACAATACAATTACTGTCTATATTAGCTTAGCTTGTACCTGTAAGCACATATTAAGGAATCAATTTGATAATCTTTTTTCGTATTATCATTTTTTTTTCATTTGCAAAGCTTAAAAGCAGCACGAGAAATCCAATGAAAATCCCCGATTCATTTGAAAGCCACATAAAATTTCAGTGTATAAAATTGGCTAAGTTGACTATGTCGATTCGAGTGTAAGTCTTTCATGCGACAACTACATGTTCCCTTGTATTTTTTTACGAATTCAAGTGTCTGTGAATATACATAATTAACTGGGCTTATCTAAAGTACCACGGCCGAACTTTCAGTATAATTACGTTTCATAATTCATATATTTCTGAGCTGTTTTTTTAAATAATTTTGTTGAGCCATCCAATTTAGCTGAATTTATTCGACTCACCGGATGGTAGTTATATTTCGAAGTGTACGCGGAAGCGAATTTCTACAGTATCTACGAATTGGATGATTAAATTTTAATCGCGGCTTTGCTAGTGATGCAGGTAAATATTTAAACGGCAAGTTATCGCTGATAATAACCTACTTGCTAGTTTAGGTCCGGTAAATTCGAACAAAAGAAAAGCATACATAGTTGCGCCAGAACCTTTTCAGATACGAACGAAATTAATTGGCAGGCGAATGGAAGGAAAGCGCGATACAACGTATGAGTCGACCTGCGGGTTGTCGTACTTAATGCGTCGAGGAGTCCTTTTGTTGTAACGATGCTCGAATCGAAGAGCCAACAATAAACCACTTAAAAATCTTTTCATATCGCACGCGTTCAACGATCGCCGGTGTGCGGTGCGCGCGCGCATACTGCGGCGGACCGCCACTCGCCGCCCCCCAACATAGCGCTGGGTGGCATCTTGAGCCGCTTTGCAATTTTCGCGTCGGTGCTTCATTTTTTGCTCTCTATTGCCTGCTCGTTGCCACGTACTTAGAGGCCGACGAAAGCCCAACGGTTGCCACCTCTCACCTCCGCCAACAGTCTACCGCGCCCGCCCCCCCCCCCCCTCCGGCCAACGCAATCCAACATAGCAGCAAATGCACGCTCATGCCAGAGCAAATCGCTTCACGTGCAAGCATACGTTTTCAAACGCACAGAATCACCATGCGGAAAAAAATAAGATCGCTCGCCCAGCGGAATGGTGTCGAGCGGCCGCCATTGAGTTGGCGGCGGTGGCGGCGGCGGCAGTGCATTTGCGTATCAGCCTGCTTGAGTAGGCCGTTGTATGCCCTGGCATTCGAGCGCTTCATTGTGTCGCTGCGCTGCTTCTTCTATCCGGCTTCTATCTTGTGTTCGTTTTCTCGGCGTGGGGTGGGTGGCGGTAGGCGGCGGCGAGAGCAACAACGCGCCCGTACTCCATTCACGTTGCGTAATAATGTTTGCGCAACTTTTTTGTCTTGAGATTGAGAGATGAAAGGGACGCGTTAAACGATTTCGTTAAATATTAAAACAACACCATGACGTAGTTTCGGATCAACCCTCGGATGCCACATCCCGACCTCAATTCCATCTGTATATGTACCAGTGGCTTTTTTAATATTTCTTACTTTTATCATATTCCGGCATTCGTAATCTTCTCCAGGAATTATACTTCAGTGTTCTCCAAAAGAGTGAATATATATGATTGGTGTGATAGGATGGATATATGGCCTTTCTGAAACTTTTTCTGGTTATATTTGTTCATACTTTTACTCCTGGGATATTTAGAAAGAAGAAAAATACTGAATTGTTCCATTCATGATAGACTATGTCGAAGTCTACCTCAAGAAGTTTTGAATAAAGAACTGTTATTGTTCCTAATTGATCTTCGAAGAGAGCATAACCGGCTTTTGTACTCGCTCAAATACGAAATCAGATATACTATTGAATAGACCCTCGATAACAGCATGTTTTTATTTATTTCCTTTTCCCAGACTTTCCTTTTCCTAGTTCTGAGCCTGAAAAGCACATGAGAATATATGTTCTGGTCAATTCCGAGACAGAAAGCAACTTAGAGTATATGGTTTGGTCAGTTCTGATCGTAGGAACTGAGTCGTTATGAATTTACGGGGACAAATTTGGCACAGAAAAAACTTTTGAATTTGATATAATTCTAATAATTTCATTTTGCATTACTAGACATCTTCCAATATATGTTCAGACCTGTTCTGGGGTAGAAAGACGCCTTAGAATATGTTCAAGCCAATTTCGAGACTGAAAGCAACTTAGAAAATGTGCTCGGGTCAGTTCAGATCCTAGGAACGGAATCGTTGGATACAAGCTTGACATAGAAACCAACCTCTGAATCGGATATAATTTTGAAACGCACTTTAAAATATGTGTTCGGTCCAATTCTTCAACTAAAAAATACCTTAGAATACATGTTTAAGCCAGTTCTGAGTCTAAATGACACATAAGAATGTATATTCTAGCCAATTTCAAGACCGAAAGCAACTTAGAATATGCGCTTAGGACAGTTGTGATATAATCTGATATAATTCTGAATAACACTCTTGACAACAATGCTTTGTTTTTATTTCTTTTGGCATTACAAGATTGTACAACACCTTAGAATATATGTTGAGGCCAGTTATGAGCCTAAAGGACCCCTTAGAATATATGTTCAACACAGTTCTGAAACTGAGTGACGCCGAAGAATGTATGTTCAATCCAGTTCTGAAACTGAAACTCATAGAATAATTATTCGCATAAGCCAGCCAGATCTGATGGTAGGGACGGAGACATTATGAATTTGTGCGGTACAAACTTGGCACAGAAGCAAACTTCTGAATCTGATCTGATTCTGATATTCTGATTCTCCCATGATAACAATACTTCGTCTTTATTTCATTTTTGCATTCCAACATTGAATCATACCTTAGAATAGATGCCTGTTGTGTGGCTGAAAGACACCTTACAATTAGAATATATGATCAGCCCATTTCTCAGACTGAAAGTCACATAAAAATGCATGTTCAGGTCAGTTCTGAAACCGAAAGCATCGTTGAATATGTGATCTGGCCAGTTCTGATCTAAGGAATGGAAACATTATAGATTATTGGGGATGGTATAAAATTGGCACGGAAACAAACCTAATATATTTTAACACGTCTACATTTTTCATCCTTGTGTTACAGCAAAATGTTTGTGGCCGACATGAATCTCCTCAATATGGACGCCGAGAACCGGGTAGTGCTGAACGTCGGTGGCATCCGACACGAGACCTACAAGGCCACGCTGAAGAAAATTCCGGCGACGCGCCTGTCACGACTGACGGAGGCGCTGGCCAATTACGATCCCATCTTGAACGAGTACTTCTTCGATCGCCATCCCGGGGTCTTCGCTCAAGTACTTAATTATTACCGGTAAGCGTACCTGAACTGTTCTGAAGTGGTCGTAGTTAGTTATTCTTTTTTAGTGAGCTTCACCCACTTATTCGATTTCTCCCGTTTACGTGCTGCCGAGCGGAAACCTGCCGCCGCTGAGGCGTGAATTTATTTGCAACTTTTTAAATAACAGATCGCCACAGTCAAAACATTTGCTTTTCGCGCTCGCACTGACAAATCGCCGCAATGAATAAGCGCTTTCGAACGTACGAAATTGCAGGCGAACTTCGGCCCACCCGCAAACGTCCCGAAAATCGTATTCGGAATGCTCCCGGCGTGCGGGCTCATACGTTTGCGCCGAGTCAATCCAATAAGCGACGCCCGGAAAACTTCGGCGAAAATCAATTTTTCATAAACGCTGTCGCGTCGTGCCGCCGCCTAAGCCTATTTTCGTATTCACTTATCCCAGCTCGCCGCTTACACCCTCCTTATTCACTTATTCACTCCCCAGCTTGTCGGCTGGCGGTGGCGGTGGTGTATTGTGTGTTGTAACACTGTTATGCCGGCTTGATCAACAAACTTACTTCGCCGTCGGGATGCACGCTCGTCTCCCACGGGCGATTAAAGCGATTGCGGCAGTGGAAAGCGTTGAAAAAAAAAAACAACAACGCACGATGTTTACCGACATATCGTTGCTGCCGTTTCGCGACGAACCCGATACCTGAGCTCAGGCAACAGGATACGACGTCGAACACGACGGATCCCATTTGCACAAAGTATTGTACGACCGCATGCATCTCCTGTTTCCAACTGCCGCGCACAGGACCCCCTTTAATCTATACGCCCTTTTGTGCGTCGCGCGAACTCTAACTTGCTTCCAGCCCGCGAAAGAATGAAACAATAGCAAGGGAGGCGGCTGTTAAAAACTAATTATTTTATGCGTCTTCATGCATATTCAATGTCGTTGCGAGAATAAAACCGCGAATCCCGGCCGGGGCGTTATAAACAATTGCGTTAGTTGCTTCCGGTGATTTTCAAAACAGGCTCTGCAGGTTTCAAGACCCTCGGAACGAAGATATTACAGCGTGAACAGCAAGATCAAGAGTATGTGCTTCAGCCTAGCTTAAGCTAATATTAAAACCTCCCTTAATTCACTTATATCCCGCATTTACTAATTACTGTATACTATTTTCAGACTATATCTTTGAAATTTTCATGTTACATGAGAACATAGATTTAATACTTTTGGGTTGGCTATTACTATTACAGTTGGGAATACAAATTCCGTTGAGATGAGTTTTCAGATTATATATAACAGATTGAAATATAATGAGCGAATTGTTTAAATATACGAGATTTGTCTAAAATGTTCGGTGAATCATCCGATAGGTGGCGCTTCTTCATATGTCTCAGGATCTTCATGTGTAAGAGTTACGCAAACACGCCTGTCGCCTTTAAGATATCAGACCATTCACCGAACTTTTTAGACACACCTCGAATACAGTTATATTTGGAGAGACTGAGGTGATAGCACTATCTCTATAATAATATTATAGCTTATAATAAGGTTATAGGTTGTCATGAATACAGTAGGCGGTCCTAACAGGCCGTTATTTGTTGTCCCAGATGTCTCTGATGACATTATGCAGAATCGAGTAGGCATTATTGGAGCTTGGACGTTTACAGGAACCCTGAAATGATACTTGACCTGAATAAGTTCTGCTTTAGTAAGTGTTGATATACCCGTAATCATTGACTATTAAGTTTACTAGCTGCACCTAACAATAATGAGTCAGATATAATAAGTCATATAAGACACCCATCAATGATCGAATTATGTTCTTGACCTTCCATAATATGATTCTGGTACCATGAGTACAGTTATTGGCAGTAGTAGAAATGAAGATGGATTATTAAACTAGGGAATGTTAGTTACACGGTTATATAAAACTTAATACTTATTGGTATCAAATGTATCGAAAAATGTACCAGGTACCTCAATTCGCATTTTTTAAAAGTATTCACAATACAAGCTTTCATTGCTTTACGTTTTTATATCTGTGGGATCTCTTAATTTCTTGAATGAATCATTTTCTCTTTCTAATTATTGCAATTCGTGATTAACATCTTAAAAATTGCCTCCCAATGATTATTTGTTCATATTGATATGTCAAAGGCGCTTCACTGCAGTCATACAGCAGGGTAATATGATGGTAGTAGTGCGTTCGAGAATGTAAACATCTCTTAACAAAAGAGTTCGCAGCCCAATTTCGATGATTCTAACTATAGTGAGAATATCATGAGTCATATTAGAACATTCATCAAAAATGAGTGAATTCTGTACTTCATCTCTTGTAATTTGAATCTGGTATCCTTTGCACGTCAGGTTTAGGTACTAGAAATTAGATGTGATTATAAAACTGGGGATTGATGTTACGCTGTTGGATGGATCCACCATTGAATTAAAATATCGATAGTTATTGATATCGATAGTATTGAAAAGCTTCCCAGGAACCATTTATTTACCGTTTTTGAAAGTGTATTCAATACAAGTATTCGTTGCTTTACGTTTTCAGATCGATCTAACCTCTTAATTTGTTGAATGTATTGAATTAGTAGGAGATAGATAGCAGAGAAGTTATCCATTTGCAAAATTATCGAATATTTATTGATATCGATAATTTTTTTACATCCTTACTCAAAATGCCCCCCTGTTGAGTTGGTTGCCTAAGATAGGGGTTGCGCCACTATGCTTAAGATGTTGTGGATGCGCTCAACAACAATGGGGAGGGGGCGCTGCGCCCCCATAAAAGCGTGGTTCGTGCCCGATTCAGTCTATTTCTCCTCTGCTGAGTTGTCGTGCTAACTTGTCTTTTACTTTCGTATTTGTGTGTTCATTGTGCCGTTTGAATAAAGTTGTTGTGCTTTGTACTTCGTGTATTTTGAACTTTGACGTCTGAGGTGAGCTTTGAGCAAAACTCGTATCGCGATAACTCAAGGAACGTGGCAAAAGGTCCAGTTAAGTCTGGTCTCGCGCTATCAACGGGAAATAAATTAATGTTCCAAAAAACCGCGACTACCGCGTAACAACCCCACTACTATTTTTACCTACTACCTGAATACTTTCTACTTGAATAAGTGTTGAATTAACCGTAAATATTGAGAATTAAGTTTCTTAGCTATACCTAACTATAATGAGTCACATTAGAACATTCATCATAAATGATTGAATTCCCTTCTTGACCTCTCGCCATTTGATCCTGGAACACGAAGCACAATTGGGATTACTAGAAATAGTGACGGATAATAAAACTACGGAATGGTAGTTACACTGTTATATGAGCTTTAATCCGACAGTAACAATTCATTAACTAGCCATCATTAGCCATCTATTAACAGTTCTTCAAAGTATTTACAATTCAAGTATTTATAGGCTTAGGCTTTTAAATGTACATGCCCTTTTAATTTGTAGAATGTAATACATGATTCGATATGGAGGTTGCGCTACATGTATATAGATAACAGAAAGGTCCTTCATTTGCAAAAAAATCGAAATAAAAAGTATGAATTCATATGTATTGATACCGATATTTGTTTGACATCATCAAAGTAACGCTATCTTTTACGTACTACATAATAAGTCATTATTTGACCCAAGCACTATTAGCTCAGCAACTAAGAGGATGAAGTAAATTGTAGAGATATCTTCTGAAGTCACGTGTGACTACCTAAATAATGTTATAAGACCCTGAAATGATGCCTTGCTACCTGAATAATTTTGGATATAGTAACATCTTTTTTGAACTAATAGAGAATTAGGCTTATTTGACCGCATTACCTAAATTGTGCTCGCACCTACCCTGAAGTGATGCCTGACTTCCTTATAACAGAATTATTTCGGATTTCGCGCTGGATTAAAGTATTGATACTTATGTGTATTAAAAGTATCGAAAAACGCCTGAAGAACCATCTATTAACAGTTTCTCAAAGTATTAACCATACAAATATTCATCGCATTTAAGTTTCTACATCAATATGCCGTCACATCCGCACATACAGATGGCAGAAAAATCATAAATTTATCGATTTATCGAATATGTCAAAAAAGTACTGTTGCCCTTTTTTGACATCTTGTCTCTATATGACCTATTTTTTATTTAACAAACTAGTGGACAATCTTTATTGGCACATATTATTTCAACAAAAAATAATCGAACCGGCTAAACTTCTTTTGAACTTTCACTCCCTATCCTTACTCCGGACTCCTTCTGCCCGGCGCTTTCCTCCTTCACTCCCTAGGTACTCCTTCAATTTGAGTCCAGTCCGCGCTGTTTTCTTCCGCTTTGTTATCACCTTTAAAATTTCCACCCCCCTTCCATCCTCACTCAGCCACTCTTTCACTCCCCTTTTTTCCCCTGGCAATCATGCACCCATTCCTCTTTCATTCCTATACAATCACTCCCAACATGCTCCCAGGAATCCCTCCCCCTTCATAGGATATATACATAGGATATACCTGACATATTCATCTCCCATCCACACCTTCCATCCCCTCTCTTCCGATCCACACCATGCTTTACCAATCAGTCTTTTATCCGCCACATTCAGCTCTCTATCGTCAATATATCTGGGTCTCATCCCGATTGTCTGCATTGCTTGGTATAGTGGGTTATATGTGCTTCTTTCGATATTATTCTGCCCCTCCTGCTCCTCCACCTCCCCTCCTATCGTTCCGACTTTCACGCTTAACTCATTCCTTATCAGCAACCTACCCACCTCTGATAATCCTACCGCTTCATACGCCTTTTCCCTATCACTAGTCCAAGCACTCGACGACCTCCTTGCATATAATTCCCAGACATATTTAACCAGTCTCTCATCACCCATTCTATTCATATATTCTTCATATCTTGCAACCGTATAGATACTCTCCCATCTCATTGACCGTCTCCCTGTTTCCTCCAATACTATATAACTGTGGATCTTTCCAGTTTCAGAAGGTCTTTGAGATTTAACAAACTACTAAATGTACTTTGACGTCTCCAAGAATGCCAAAACTATATCATAATATAGCATAGTAGGTCATAACTGCTATCGCATGGTCCTGGTAGTTAATTTAAAACATGTTTGTGTTTTCATTAAATTTATGTTTCTTATTACACATGCCATATTTCCGTAGTTTTGATAAGTTTATTCCCGGTCTCCGTCGACAATAACATGCAAGACAATATAAATAAGGACAGTGTTGCGGCTGTATTGCGGTTGCTTGCAATAACACTAAATTACATGATTATTTCCACTGCTTTTATTTTACTGCTGACAATGAGCTGGTTGTGTCGCGGTTTGGCAATACGAGACCCAGCAGCGTTTTCGACAGCATCATCGGCGTTTGTCCTTTTTCATTTTATTCCCCCGAAAATATGTATGCGGGGCCATGTCATTAGTTTCCTTTCTTCCGGCGCGCTGGCTTGTTTGCCTATCCGTTTTCTTTTGGTTATTTTTTGCACGCGGCTACGCTGCATGTTTATTCGCGACCCGAAGCTGAAATAATTGAGCTCGAAATCGGAAATTTATGGAGTAACTTAATACAAACAGCTTCTTCGTGTGGAATACGTATACGTGTTCCTACGATTGCTTTAAACCGATGCGCCTGTTTTTTTTTTCCTTCGAGTAGCGGGTGTATTAATTCATATAAACAACATCGAGCGAATGTTATTGTAATAACTTACCATTTGAGTGTGGCAACTACATTGTGAAATATTTGCGTGCAGTTGGCGCGAATTCGTTTGATGCAATCGCAAAAGTCCTCCCGTCGAGAAATAAATATTATTGTCGAGCGATATCGGGCGATGTTTTGCGCGAATGCCAGGCAATATTCGCGCACTTCCTCTGCGAGCGTGTGCAAAAACAAACTCGTTTCCGTTTTCTCGGCGCTCGCCATTGCCTTCAATTGAAATTGCAAACTGCGGACTATGCACTCCTTTATTGAGCGTAATTAAACTGTTGCACTTGCTCGTCTGCTGCGTTCCTGCCACCCCGCCGTTTGCATGCGTAGGACGAAGGACAATATTTTTAAATATGCATCGGCGCTTCAGCGTTAATTTCCGGGCTTCTTGACTTCTCGTTCGTAATTAATTCGTCGTGCGGTCGGTGTGGTGGGAATAATGGGATTGAGGACATTCGATCGACACATTGTCACAACAAAGCCAATACTTTGGCAAAAATCCTCACCAAAACTGTTGTGTTTAAAAATGTGACTTCTTGTGGGTTTCTGATTTAGTTGAATTAAACATATAGAACTGAGATGGATTAGCCCCATTACCCGATCAGTACTTAAGTAGCCTTAAGTAATATCAGACTACCTGAATAATCGTAGATATTGGACGAGGTTTTGCCCAGGCCCCTATTCTGAAGTGACAGTTAGGCCTGAATGCTTTTATATTGAATAAGCTGCTTGTTGAGGATTTAGTAAGAGGATTTAGCTAAATTTTTCAGGCATCTACTCTGGACAGACGCCTGACTACCTAAATAGGGTTGAATGTAGAATTTGAAAGGAGAATTTAAGATTATTTGATTCCAGTACCCTTAACTTGCCAGTAAGGCAATTTAGCTAAATAATTCACGAATACACCCTGCAATGTCACCAGATTACTTCAATAATATTGGACGTAGCAAGATCTTTTGTTGAACTATAAAAGAATTAATATTATTTGATCCCAATACTCTTAGCTTACCAAGTCAGATAATTTGTTCAGACATCTACCTTGAAGTGAAAGCCAACTACCTGAATGGGTGTGCCCAGGTTGGCTGAGTGTAGTTTAGAAGACAAGATGGACGGTGTACAGATGAATGGTGTGGGGACTTGAAGGTGTGCACCTCCGTCAAGGAACTTGTAGAATATTGTAAATAAGATTAGTCGCAATCTATACTTCGTTGTATTAACTTCACTCTGCAGCTTAATCATTATCATCAATGAACGGGTAGTTCGGGTCCTGCTAAATTAAAACATCTGCGGCGCGGTGTTTTCGTCTAGTTGATGTTGATGGAAGGTTGATGTTGTTTGCAGGCAATCTGCTTACAACAACTTCTACAAAGATAGAAAGCAGAAATTGGACAACACATTAGCATAACAAATATAACAAAGATAATAACAAATATGAGAGCATGAAGCCTATTGGACAGCATTTTTAGGCTTCGCAAAGACCTTGTATGCAAAACACAAGAAGAAACAACTCTAACAGGAGGACAGACATAGCCAAAGTGTAAATCCCCTTGATATCCCATACATTTTAGTCCCTGATGGAGAAAGGAAAACTTGTACTTGTTCCGGTCAGCGAAGGCGCCGGTAATCCTCGTAAAAAAGATCAACAAATATTGGATTTTCTAAATTATTCAGGCATCTATTCAGATGTGACTCCTGACTTCCTGATTAATGTTGGACGTCTTTTGTAGAATTAATATAGAATTAAGCTAATTTATACTGACTTTTTTTTTGCTTTTTGGCAACAACCCTGAAGTGATATTTGACCATCTGAATAACATATTTATTTTGTATTTCGCAAATAGATTGTTGAATTGATCATGAGGAATAAAGATTATTTGGTCGCAGTACCCTTAGCTAAGCTGATAACGAGATTAGCTAAATTCTCCAGACCACTACCCTGAAGTGATGTCTGACTAGTTAATAACAAAAGAATATTTGATTTTGCAAAGTCTTTTTTAACTCCCGCAAGGATAATTAAGATTATTTAATCCCCGTACCCACAGCTCAGTAGCAATGATCGCCGGCAGCGCTATCAGCCAACTTTTTGATCGGTCGTGTAATTACGTGTAACAAGTTGGCGGTAAACTGCCGCGCGCACGGTGTTAATTTAAGTTATTAATTCGAAGAGGTGCACACTCGCGCCTGAATTATCTTACCGCCGAGCTCAAAAGATTTGCCAGCAATGAAAGTCGCTGGAAAGTACCAAGCCGAGAAAGACAGTCGCCCGCCGGCTGCTTAGTAATTTCGTTGGGCAACAAACTTTCCGGGCAACAGGAAGTTGCAGATTGCGGTACGCGCGCCCTGGCAGCGTCCCGGGCATCCCGAAGATCACACTCCTTCCGCGGCCAGCCGGCGGCCATTCGGCGCCAACACTATAGCCTCCAGAGGGCATTAATGTTTAACACCAAACTAGTCAATAATCAAAGTTTGTCCACCACCATCCACTGGCCGCTGGGATAGTTGCGAGTTGAGCAACCGGCCCCAAGGATTTAACTCCTAATACTATTTCAACTACTTACTGTTTATTTGCCCTCGCCTCGTATAATCACCCCTAAATGTCGGATAAAAAATATGGCAAGTCCTTGAACTGATAAAACTGATACAGCAAAGTTATACTGATCGGTTACTAAAAGGTTTGGTATTTGTCACTAATGGTATTCGAACGGGATTGATTTGTATAAATTACTTTGTCATTTGATGGATTGCAATGTCTATCTGGATAGTCAATCGTTTTTATTATAGTTTTTTTTTACATTATGGATATACAAATAGATTTATGATGTGTATGAAGGTTCTACAAAGTTCTTCTAATCGATTCTAATTATAATAGAAAAAATATTAGAATTAGAATAAAGAAATTAGCAGAAAAAAACGAGGTCTAAGCAATTAATATACGAATTAATATAGAAGATGTTAGAACTATGTATTTGTACAGGAGTTTTAAAAAGTTTCGAAATTATGTCATATCAATTTGTATCTGAACAGGAAAAATTGGTAAAAACAGCTCAGTTCGAATTTGTAATATTATAAATCCATAAAGATCCACCTGTTCCATTCATCCTTAAAAGCAAGTGAAAAATATGTTCTTATTTTAGAGCAATTTGGTAATGATCATATATTAAAAAAAATTGATCGGCTTCACTTCACCAAATTTAAAATTCAGTAAAGCTTGGTTAGAACGGAAGGACATGGGCCAAAGTATATTTCCATTAAGAACAGATTTTCGATAAATTCTAGTCAATACAATAGAGCAACGGCGAGAAGAGGACATTGGCTTTTTTGGAACCCAAAAGGGACAAAAAGCCAAAACATGTATTTTTTCAAATACGCTTTGTAATAAAATTGCAAAAAAGCAATTTCGAGATTCCGTGAGGGAGACATTACATAAGTCTCTGGAACTGGAAGTTTTCCGTTGAAGACTTGAAGGATTCCGCTTTTTGCAGGTGCCCTTGAAGGCGGGTTTCATTGTATTGGAATCCAGTTGCTCCAAAAAGGTATAACACACACTTACAAATGGCTCCAATTCGCTCGCTGATGTTTTCAAAACGGTTCGCCCCTTAATCATGTAATACCCTGTTATTCCATTTCGATGCTGCCAGAATAAAGGTTATTAAGGCCTTCTAATCGACTCTAATCGAAATCGAAAATTTGGCATAAACAGATCAGTCTGAATATGATTTGTGCATCACCAAAAAACCAGAAAAAATATGTTCCACCAGTTCTATCTGCAATTCATAGTAAGTGGGAATGGGTTACTTCAATCATTGAACAGCACATCCATAAATTTCGAGAGTCCATGAAAGAGTTTAAGTCTCGTAAACCAGCGAAACTGGAAGTTGAAGGCTTGAAGGATTCCGCTTATTACAGGTTCGCTTGCAGGCTGATTTCAGTATATTGAATCGAATTGCTTCACAAAGGTATAACAGAGAGGTACAGGTGGCCCCATTTCACCTCGCTGATGTTTTTGAAACGATTCGCTCCTCAATCTCTTAATCCCATGTCATCTCATTTCGTTTCTGCTAGAATAAGGGCTATAAAGTTCTTCTAATCCATTCCAATTGAATCCGAACATGGCGTAAACAGATCAGTCTGAATATGATTTGTGTACAGCCAAGAAACAGAGCAAACCTGTTCCACCTGTTTTATCTGCCATCCTTCATAATAAATGCAAACATGTTTCTTCAATCATTGAACAGCACTTTTGAAACAAACAAAAAAAAACATTTAATAGCATCGGAGTGTAGATTTTGTAGTATCCTGAATACGACGAAGAACATTCATACCTAATTGCTTCATGCTGAAGTAAATTATATTCAAAAGGAACACAATTGGCCCCACTTCACCTTGCAGACGTTTTCAAAACGGTACAGGCTACGAATCGCGTAATGCCCTGTCATCCCATTTTGTTGCTGCCAGTTTGAATTAAATTAAATCGAGCAAAAACAGCTGGGAGGCAGCAGAGACGACGAAAATTACGAGTGGAAATATATTGTATACGTATACTCTGATATACAAACGCAGACGGCGTTTTGTACGCAAGGCAAGGCTTCTGCTTGAATGGCGCTTATTTTTTTAAAATCTAAAACGAATTTCTTGCTTGCAGAACTGGAAAATTGCATTACCCGTCGGACGTTTGCGGTCCGCTGTTTGAGGAGGAGCTGGAGTTCTGGGGATTAGACGCAAATCAAGTGGAACCATGTTGCTGGATGACTTACACGCAGGTAATTCAAAATTGGATTTATACTTATTTCCTACGACCACAAAACGACATCGCCCCAAATGCCAAACAAGGACGTTGATATCTTAATACCTAAAATAAATTCCAATCAGTCTTGCAATAGCAGATTTAAATCTCCTGAATAAGAACAAGCATATGGTTCCCTTTAATTGTAAGGTACATACATATTTCACGGGAACATAATTTCGACTTCTTTTGTTCTTCAAATTCCCCAAAGAATCACACGTTTCTTTATTGTGCGTGTATAAATATTTATAGAAATGTATTCCGTTTCCAATATGTTTGTATTGTAGAATCCCTTGATGTTATGCTGACATTTTGGTGTATTGTTCAATATTAACTCTCTTGAGGGCCGGCCTCCATGTGTTCGCGTTTTGCCACCCCAAAGTGTATCCACACGGGCAGAAAATTATATTCGTGTGTGCTCAAGTGCGCTACCACTTGAAACTCGTTAAAAGTAAAAGGCAATATTAATTAGGAGATTAGCGATTTCGAGTGTGGTTCGTCGGCTTTTGTGGCTAATCCTCGCTCATCCACGCATGCCACACATGCCACCGCTTACCTACTTCTCCCGGAGCGCATTAGCAACTCATTCCGCATTTTGATTGCCCCCCGACGCCGTGTGCGGTAAGGCGCGATTCCCCGAATCCGTGTTTCCAATTTGTCATTTGTCACTGGCCGAGTTATTTTCGTCGTGCGCGAATAACATCTTTTATTGCTTCGTCGAACCTGCTGGGCCCAAAGCACTCACTCGCGTCTTAAACGCAAAGTGCAAAAGTACGGATTGAGCGATTAGTTCCATAAAATCCTCGCGGACTTTATTGATTCATTCCCATTATGCGCGATGTGTATAAAAAAGGTCGTAAAGGGTTCTACGAATGGGTGTTGGTTGGCATAAGTGAGGGAGGAAGGGCACATACACATGCAAGCAGCGATGTTGTGCCTTAGGCGGGCACGTGATGCAACCACACTCTCCCAAACTTTCTGTTTACCCGACTCGTAATGTATTTTTGTCGATCGAACAAAACACGCTCACTTCTTAGATTAATTTGCCACTTTATTACCATTCTACGGACGTGCTTTCGGTATAGTCGTATCTGTGCAGCTGGAGTGATATTTGAATAGCCTGGATTCTATACTATCTGGCATATCTGAAAATTCCTTTCCGTGTCAGAAGTTTGTAAGTAAATCACGCAACTTGGAATTTTCTCTCGAAAGTAAACTGTGCATACATAATAAGAGCTATTTTTCTTCAATGGATTTGCCGTATGTCAGTTTTGCGTTGTAAACACGTCATCATAATTTTTTGTATTTTCTGTGGTGATAAAATATGAAACCGAAAATTTGGTCCCTGTTCTATGACCCATGCTCATCCAATGCTACCAAGGTACGTTCCTATTAGTAATATAGTCTTTTCCATAAAATCATCCGGTCTGCACATCTTTTCTGGTGATTATATAAAGTTTGTGGGTAAAGCACTAAAATTTTCTCTCGATTGTGACCGTATTGTGACGCTGGGGTGCGTGCGTCCCCACCAAATGTGGCGTTCGAGAGGTTTTTGATTTATTAACGTTTATCTAACTCGCTTTGCATATATATTACTCATCTAGCTACCGTGCTATCTATCGGAGATAAAGTGAATGGTACTTACCACTTGATAACGGACATCTCTAGGTCGTATGGAGACGGCGCAGAGATTCAGCTTACTGGTAGTTGGCTGGCTAGCTATGGGAATGTCTTCGGGTGGCACAATAGGAACTCACGAATGTTTTTGACTTAGCGTATATTAATTTTCGTTAATAGAACAGGTAAGCGAATTCACCTACCTAGGAGTACAGATAACTAGCGACAGACACCTTCAAACAGAGT
>JAODAC010028261.1:0-15805 GCA_027575185.1 Mimaenictus wilsoni
GTATTTGTTATCGTTGAATTGAATAGAATTATAATGAATTTAATTCATAGGAAGCGTGTAGTTGGATTAAATTATCATCGTACGATTTAAAATTCGAATTGTTTATCGAATTATTCAAACGTACGGTGACCGAACAAGCGCGTCATATAGGCAGTTATATTAGTGCAAATGAGAAAATGCACACACGATGCGCATGCGCCCCATGGGAGAAGTTGTGCCGGTACGGCGTGCGTTTGTTAGCGAAAAACGGTCGGCGCGACGCGTTGTTGTAGTTTGGCCGTACGGCGGTAACAACAACCATTTTATTGACGACGCGACTCAACACGGCCGGTGGTGTGTGCATAAACTCACAAAAACGTGTGCATCACAAAGTTATTTGTTATATCTGCAGTGAATTTGTGAAAAAGTGTGTGCAAATGTGAAAGCTTGTAAAGAAGAAATAAAGACAAGAAGTAAATTGTTAAGGTACATTTTGTTTAATTTCTTATAGCTTTTTTCTTGTTCATTTACGGTTGATTAGTTGTTGGGATCTTCTTATTAAATTTCAAATTGTTTTCAAATGGAATATGAGAGTAGAATGTATAGTTTGGGTGGACGTGTGTGTATGATGCACGGTACGCGCGGCTGCTCTAAAAATACGTTTGTTAAACAATTCGTCGTCACGACCCTGCTGCTGTCGTCGCGCGGCCACTGCTAGGTTGTTTCAGTTCTTGCGTCTCACAGGCGCATGACATGCGATAGTTGGATTGTCGTTCTTTTACGCACGCCCAGCGTGATTGCTGCTCGCCTTTACGTGTTCATCCCCCACACGCGGTTCATGCATGTGTACGTACGTGTGTGTCCCTTTACTTGAATGCTTTAAATGTGTACCTACAACCTAATGTTTGAATGTGTTTAAATTTATATGTAAATGTGTGAGTGTGCGCCGCCAAGGCAGCCGTGTGCCTGCACCGCCGATGATGATCAGTTGCCTTCAAGCGCCGCCTGACACACACACGGGAGCGGAGAGTGTTGGCAGAGGGTAAAACTGCGACAGGAGCCGGAGAGCACGCGGTACGCGGTTGTTCGTGTGAGTGAGTGCGTGCCGCCGGGCGTACGTATGCGTGTGTGCAAATATCGTATGCTGTTTGTCGCATTACGCCCGCCACTTTTGTTTTTGTTTACGTGCGCCATTTTGCTGTAGACTACGCCGCCTCCCTGGTGTAAGGTAGCACCCCATTAAATCGGATGATTCGAATTAGCGAATCTTAAGTTATGACAACGTTTAAACAAGTCGAGAAAACGTAATAAGGTATGTGTTGTGTAAATTACCACTGCGTATGTCGGTGTGTTGTGTGTGTGAGAGAGTGCACATTTCGTTTCTCGTGGATATTCCCTGATTGAAGAACAAAAATGCATTTGATGCATTCCTTCGTCTACCGCATAATTATTTTTAATTTTTAAAGATGGCCGGCGCAATGCTGTGCGCCGTCGTCGTAGCGTTCGTTGTTGTTTAGTTTAGGGTCTTATTGCTGTTTCTCTCTGCCAAACCACAAGAACGCGTGCGCGCAGAGCGCTTGCTCCCCTACACGCATACATAAAATCGTCACCCACCGCCGTCGTCCGTCGGAAGTAAGAGCAGTAGGCACAACGTGCTGCGTTCGCTTCGTTAAACATTTTTAATGTTGTTGGCGTGCGTGAGATAAGGACGGATTGAATGGTTGGTGGTGGATGGTGGTTGAACTAAGTATTTGTAAATCTGTGTGTGTTTGTGTGTAGCATGTGTGTGAGAGAGTGAGAGTGAAACCCTCACTTTGCAACACTGTCGCGTTCTCGGTCGCACGCACTGGTGAGTTTCGCCTCGAGCATGTTTGCAAATGAGGGTGGATTGTTCATCCAGTGCTGTGCAGAGGTTTCAATAAACAAATGCAACGTGCCAACGACGACAACTTTTCACATAGATGTGAGTAACTGCCTGACCTGACTCTACTGTATGTGTATGAATATGTGCCTTCTTGTGCTTCTGACGTCGAGTGACATTAAATTATTTGCGTGGCAAACTATTGTAAAGATATAAAAATTGGTTTTGAGACGTACATCTTCTAGTAAGTATTTTGTAATCATTAGTTTTGTCCTTATATTAGCGAGAGCGTCTGAGTGTGTAAATGTGCGTTTCTATCGTACGGTGTATTAATATGAGGAGGGTGCAATCGGAATCGTGAGACCGTTGACGTTAAGAGGGGGTGCGAAGGCGCTCTTAATATTTCTCTCTGTGCGCTCTCGGTAATTATCGATCCGATGAATGAGGCAGCAAGGCGGCAATAGTGAGTGAGTGAGGGTACTTGTTTGTTGTTTTGCCTCTCTGTGTGAGAGTGAATACCATCTTTCGGTTTCCTACCTACCCCTATCGCGCTTCCACCAACACCACCGCCATCGCTGCTGCGTGACGACTTCATCGGCGATTGCGAATAAATCCGTTTCCCAATTGCACACACATGTACATATTTTACTTGCCCAACTTTCCCCTCCCCTGCCCTCAGACAAGGAGCGCGTATTTGAGTGCTTGTTCAGTCCAATTATACACATAGTAAAGTCGCAAAGTCACACACTGCTATGGTACGGACGGGGCAGTATATACTGCTGGCTATAAATAACACATGTATTTATAGTTTGAATATATTCATTTGTTTCTCTTTATTAATTATACGTATGTAGTATATGAATGTATGTGCGTATGCGACGAATGTACGTCGTGTCTTGCGTCGTATCTGTTTGCTCTCTTGCTTGCTCTTTACTAGCTGGCTGGCTGACTGACTGACTGACTTGCGCCCTGTGCCGACGTATTTATTTATTCTTAGTAGCAGCAACACGCATCTGCTCTGCAACTACTTGCGACGAGGACGGCGTTGCGGCGGCAGTGCTTCTGCGTCATTTTAGTTAAAATCGTGTTCGGAGCACACGTAAAATGTATAAATAATTTGTGGTAACTGCTTCGACAGGGCAGGGAACATTTATATTTTCTACTCACTCACAAGACACTCATCGAGATATAATACAAACAATAGCAACGTCCTTTAACACAACATTTATTGTGATTGCTATTGTTTGTTGTTGGTTGCCAATTATGACGCCAAAAGTAGTAGAAGTGTGTAGTAGTAGATCAGAAGTAAGCTGTAGTAAGCGTGCGTGGTTTCCCTTTCGTCAGGCCAGCCGGTAGACCGACCGACCGACCGACCGCGACCGGCAGGCAGGCAGGCATGTATCAGTCCGAATCGGTAACGGCTTGCTGTTGTATCCCGTGCATTGCAGCGGCACTGAAGTTGTGTGGAATGGTGTCTGGTGCGTGCGTGTAGTCATTCAACTTCATGGGCAATGCCGTAGACGCACGCCGCACACGACAACAACAAACACTTGAACTCTCTCACCACACACATTCACTCTCATTTGTGGTCAGTGCATGCGACCGGTTTTTGCACGGCGTGGCGAGTGACACGGTGCCGCCGTGGTGCCGGTCTGCTGGCCGGCCCGTCGGCCGCACCGGTGTGATGTATGTAGGTGACTGGACCATTGTGGGCTTGTGCTCTATGTCTCCTCTCATCTATTGCTTGTTCTCTTCCACGCCGTGCGATTGTATTACATTTTTATTTGCTTTCTTGCAGGCTTGCCGTCGGGAGAAAAATCATTTTTTCTACACCTAGAAAGTAAGCAGCAGCAGGGCGGCCACGCACGGTACGGCATCATGGTGACCCAACCACCACCGCAGCAGTTTTGCGTGCGATGGAACAGCTACCAGTCGAATCTGCAGAACGCCTTCCCAAAACTGCTTACCTCCGAACATTTTGTCGATGTGACGCTCGCCTGTGAGAACGAGATGCTCAAGTGCCACAAAGTTGTGCTCTCGGCGTGCTCGACATATTTTGAGAAGCTCCTCCTTCAGAATCCATGCCAACATCCAATCATTTTCATGAAGGATATGAAGTAAGTATTGTACGCGTTCTTTCAGTCTTTCCTTCTTCCAACTAATCATACGGTTTTCGTATATAGTACACTAACATACTCTCTGACTGTTTGGCTGTCGTTTTAGATTCCATGAGATGCAATCTTTGGTTGATTTCATGTATAAGGGGGAAGTGAATGTGACGCAGGACGATCTGCCATCGTTGTTGAAAAGCGCGGAAGCGTTGCAAATTCGTGGACTCTGCGGTTCGGATCAGTTATTGAGCCAGCAGACTCTCAACAGTTTGAAAGGCACAACAAAGTCGACGACAAATGGTCCTACTGCTGCTGCGGCGACGGCTACTACGACACAATCAACGCCAACGGCGGCGGCCACAACGACCGAGGCGAAACTCGCCGCACAGTTGCAGCAATTGCAGCAGAAACTCGTAGCTAAACATCCGCCACTTGTGCCCAAGTCAGAAAACTCAGAAGTGGCGACGATGATGACGAAAAAGACTGATGCCGCCGCCGATGGTAATACGGCTGCCTCCTCCTCCGACTGCGATTCTAACGATGGGCTCGTTATCAAAGAAGATGACATCAAGTCGGAGTACGAGGATTCGTATTATGACGCTGATGGAGATCTCATGGACACAGAGTTTACTGAAGAGGAGCGTACGATTAATACGACAGCATCGAGTATGATGACTGTGGCGAGTGGTGGCGGCGGCGGCGGTGGCGTCGTTGGTGGCCTCCTGGAGGACAAGTCTCCCGATTTTGCAATCGCCAACGTTTCGTGTCAGTACGACGGCAGTCCTTCGGAGAATAGTATGCTGGGGTCGACAAATAGACGCGTGCGTCGCTCCGACGAAGAGTTGCGACGAGCTGCTGAGTGTATTACGCGTGGACAGACCTTCCAGACGGTCAGCGATCAGTTTAACATACCCATTTCGACGATACGCTTTTATATGGCGCGTAAGGGTATTCTGCCACGACGTAAGCGAGGGCGAGCGTGTAGCGGCACCGGAATGTCACCGAATCTCTCAGCTAGTGGTGGAGGCGGAGGCGGTGGAAGTTTTGGTGGCGCACCCGGCAACACCAGTCCTATTGGACCACCTTATCACATTGTGCACTATAAGCTGCCGCAATTGGGCGTCTCGAAGCCGATCTAATTAAATTGTACGTCCAATGATCTCCACGTGTAAAATGTTTGCAAGAAACAAATTATTGCCACTTGCGAAATAAATCAGCGGGCGGTAATAAACGGAAGAAAATAAACGACGGCGGCGGAGACACTCTCGCGACAAAATACCAAATCTAATATTTAGAGAAGAAGACAAATAGTATTTTTGTAGAGTATTTCGTAGGCGTAGGAATCATCAGTAATGTAAAATGAAACCAGAAATGATCGTGCTCATCTCTCACCAACAACACATGACTAACCACTACCAACACACATTATACACACACACACCCACACACACACACACACACACACACACACACACACACATCGCACGAAGGGGCTACTTGAAGAGTGAATGGACTGTTAGTTGCTTCGTCCGATACGGAAGACAAAAGCGTTTATTTATTTTCATTTGCACCATTTAGTTTTGTTTATTTACTATGTTAGTAAGAAGGCCAAGGATGAAGGCAGAAAAATCGTGCGTGTTTTTACTGACACAAATTTTGTCGATTGTCTTTGTTGATTTAAAGAGGACATACCATTTCACTCACTATTGAAATGAAATGGACACTATGCAGTTTTAATAATAGAGGGTATAAAAAGAGTGGTATGCCGTAAGTCGACAAAGGCAAATAATTTCTGCTCTGACGTTTTTGAGAGATCACCAAGGATGAAGAGGGATACCAGACGCAATTTTTAATTAGTTAGGGTTTTTTAGAATAAGAGCAAACGCCTAGGTAGAAAGATGAAAAGGAGGATTCACATGACAATCGTGCCAGTTTTTATACAAAATAATTTGTTCGCAAATGCTCGAGTTAATTATTGTAAATTATTTGATCTCATTTTTTTTCGTTTTTCGTGCTATAACTAGCCTTACTACACGTACACAGGTTTTTGTTTGTTTGTTTATATTTGTGTTTTTTACGGTATGATACGCGAATATTAGGATTAGATTGTTTATAATGTATTAATACTACTTCCAGGACACGATCAAAACAAAGACACTGGTTGTGAGAGTGAGTAAATGAGAAAGAGGGCGAGGGAAATTTTGCGCATTTACACATTGCCATTGAAATGTGTATAAACATAGATCAAAGACTGTTAATTAATCACACTCGTAAATAATGATTTCGAACATTGTGGACCTACAGAGAGAAAGAGGACATATTTAATCAAAAGAAAGGAACAAAACTGAAGCTAAAGAGGAGGAGAACAACAACAACAACAATGAAAAATTATATTTCACTTGCGACGTTGATGACGAACCCGCCGATGGAGCAAAACTGTTAGCGAAACAAGAAATAGTTGTAACTTTAGGAAACCGCACATATACCTCATATTCAGAGCAAGCAAAACGGTAACAAAATAACAATAACATGCATAGATAATAATGATGATGAAAAAATACATATAATTAATAGATTGCACCTTTATAGAGAGATACTACAGAATACTAACAAAAGGAAGCGACAAAACAAGATGAAAGTTTACTTGAGTTGCTCGTTGGTTGCTATTGCCAACTAGAGTTTTGTTTTCAAGTATATTTTTTCTACTACAATGAACTATCTATAAAAAAAACGGCGACGTGCGCGCCGATACTTGCACGGGCGCGTTGTTGTAACATACTGCAAATGATAAACAAATCCACAGACAGTATACGTTTCAAAGGAAAGAAAAAAAATAATTAAAAAATAACTGGATGAAGAGTTTTTTGACGTGGACGTAGAAGGTGGTAAGACGAGAAGGCGCGGCGAGAAGAAATAGAAAATGTGAAAACAAATATTGTAAATTGCAAACAATCGTACATATTACGCATAGGCATAGAGATGAGATATATTTAGCTAATGTGTCTGATGAGAGAGTTGATATATCGAAGACAAACTTGTGTTGTACTTACCGACACTGCGTTGGTTCTCCTAGAAAAACTTCGTAAAAGAAATTAATGATCCACACACATACACACTCACATAAACAAATCCTCGTACAAGTTGTACGCTTCTATACACAATACACGTACATCCAACCAGCCACCACCTACAACAACACATATATGAAAATGATTTGTGTAAAAGTGCCATTCTACATATTATGATACTTATAAAATATTTTTCTAGCAGTAATATGTAAAGTTCTAGGAGGCGGAAGGAGCGACACGTCACAAATACAATATATACATGAAGAGATAGAGAAAAAGAAACCAATGTGTATAAACTTACAAGAAAAGTTGATAGAGCGCTTATTATGATTACGTCTCGTGACTTAGATATTGTATACAGTATTCGGTCGTAAAATATACACAGACTATTATATAAAAATAATCGTGTGCAAATTATTTTGAATTCCTGTGTTCTTGCTTCAACGTTAAAGTTCTGAAATTGTCTTTAGGCAACCAAAGTAACAACGGAAATCAAAAGTTCGGTTCAGAAAGTGAATAATATGATTTATGTATTCTCTTCTGACCAAGTGCATTAGCAGGATAAAAGAATACCTTTACAATAATAATAGGATACCAATTTCAATTCGTACAACTACATTAAAAATATTGTAATCCTATTTTCTGTACATCATAAATTATGAACTAGGTTTGAAAATATGTTCATTTTAATCCCTAAAATTTCCGCAAGTTGTGTGCCGGCCAAGAGGCCTAGTGGTAGAGCCGCTTGATATGAACAAGAGGATCATGGGTTTGAACCCCGCCAGGATCGGTCGCCTTTCCCAACCAACTCTTATTAGGCCTAATGTATCTATTTCTACCTTAATTGATTTAATAATTTATTCCTATCCATACAGTCGGTGTAGTAGATTGTCACGGGAGCTTTGCAGTATATCAACATAAAAAAGATGTCGATTATTAAAATTATTTTATATTTCTAATCAACACAATTTTACTTTTCCAATCATCTCAACGATCCTGGTATTTGATACTTTCGAAAAATTTTCTAACCACGGGACCACTTCTCCGTATCTTACTCGGATAGGCCAGGCTTGACAAACCGCATTTTGTGAAATGTTTAAAGCAGACAAGAATAATGTGAAGAAAATATCTTTATTAAGACATACATATTTGGTATTAGTCACGTAATACGATCACACCGTTCAAATCGACCAAATCCGTCTTTGATGGATAGATACTCTTTATGTTTCCTTCCTCGTCGACGACGCGCAATTGCTCAACACATAAATGCCTCGCACCCCCAACGCTGCTATCATTTTCGTCGCCCATCATCAGCAGGCAGATTTCCTGCAGGCAGGCATTGGCAATGCGGCGCGTTAACGGCACATTTGCATGGCTGGTCACTTCCAGTAGAATAGACTCAGTGGCTGTTGTTACTTTCGTCACGTCACTGTTGGTGATGGGCGGAAAGGAAATGATTTCCTGCAGATTGTTGCTACTGTCTATCCGACAAAGGCAGGCGTACGCTGGCTTACCCTCAAGTAGGTAAAGGTATTTGTGGATACCGGAGTAAACATTACGCTTTTTCTCACGGCGTAGATTTTCCGCTTCGCGCTGGAGTTTGTCAAAGAGTTGAGCACCAGTCAACGGTAGTGGTGCATTCAAAGGACGTATTTTCAGCTCGGAGGGTTTCATTGCTGTGTAGATGAGTTTACAGCCGGTCTACAATAAATAATGTGAATGTGAAAAAATAATGTGAAAGCCAGAAAGCAACTTACTAAGGCATTCGCATCGTGTGTCGCAATTGTTGCCGCTGTGCGTTTCTCACACAACGAATCGTGCAATTTATTCTGTAACTGTATCAACTTTCGAAAAGTTGTCTCGTTGAAGCGTAGGCCATGCAGAATGCAGCACACGATGTTTTGTCGCACCGATTTCACGGGGTTAGTGATGATAATTTTCAATGTGTCGTCTGATGTGTTTGCGAGTTTGAAGCCAAGTTTTATACCACTCTCATTCTCGTTTGCGTCGACAGTTTCATCCGGAAGTAGTTCATGCTTTAGTTTGCCTCCTTTGTTGCTCTTCTTTTTACCATTTTTCCGAGCCTCCTTCGGGGCATGCTGCTTGAGATAATCAAGCACTTGTTTCGTTCTGCACTGGTCAATCAGCTTCAGCAGTCGCCTATCTTTTACCGGATTCTCCTTTAGATTTAATTCTGCGATATTTAAATACAGGATGAACATAAACAAGTAGAAAGTAGTAGCAAGAATGCAAATAGCAGCCTACCTTTCAATTTTGTACAATTGATTAGATTGCAGGGTACCAAAGTGAGCGTGTTACATGATATATCCAAGTGTTTCAAACTTGCTAGTTGCTCAATCTCCGCGGGAATCGTCTCAATTAGATTGTTGCACAACCTTACATCACTGAGGACCGCCAAAGCGGAGCTGCAGATGACTGGAAAGTCGCGCAGTTTGTTGTGCGAGATATCAATCACTTGCAGCCGAGTGCATTGATCAACAGGCGGGAACGCATCGAGCTGATTGTTGGACAAATTGATTGTTGTCAGATGTAATAGCGTATTTAAATTGACGTCAAACTTTGTGATTCGGTTGTGCGACAAATCCAAGATGCGCAATTTATCCAAATGCTTTAGATGCTGATCGTCTACACTGGAGATTCGATTCGAGTGTAAGCTGAGCGTTTGAAGGCCTTCGAGAAGCCCGACATCGCTGTCGATGCTATCCAAGACCGTATTGTGGATGGTAAGATAGTTGAGTGATGTGATTTTGTACAAGTCAGTATCGAGACCATGCTGTGTTAGATGCTCGTTGAATGACTTGCCTGTGAGGCAAATTTCATGGCGCTGCTCCTTCAGAGCTTGGGCGATCGGCGGCCAAGAGGACGACATATTCGGCCGCTGTCCTAGATAACAGTCGAAGAAATACTGACCCGCACTGACGGCAAAAGACGCCCTTCACAACGGCGACAAACAACTTTGAATTTGTTAGGTTACTGCGTGAATGTATGCAACCAGTGACACTATGTTGGAAAAGTATAAGTATTATAGTTAATCGTAACTTTGTTGTAGTATTATTTGATTTACCTACATTTCGAACAAGAATCCTTCTGAATTGTCTTCATTAGTTGGAGTTGTTGGATTTGGCGTAGGAATTCACAATTGTATTTTTTGTTGCTGTTCAACTTAGTAATTGCTTTCTTTGTGCGAAAATTACAATTTAGATAATATTTAATTTCATTGTTTTAATAAGTTTAAGATAGATAATTGGTTGCTGCAATCATCTTCTTCCAATCTCCGACGGAGGGAGAGTCCAGAACGGAATGTAAAAGAGATAGAGAGAGATAGAGGAATAATTACAATTACATCACTACTACGTTATTTTCATCTTGTCGGTCCATCCCCACGTCTCCCGTCATCATAACCATCCACCACGCACGCAGCAATCACAACAAATTATCACAATTTAAACAACCACTAGCAATCATCATCGGCAGCAGCAGCAGTTGCAGCCGCTCGAGGTGGCGTGCAGCTACGACATCATACAGTTTATAAGGCGCTGACAGAGCTGGTGGTAGACGTAATAGTCGCCTGAGATGCGGCGTAGCTTCAAGCCCTTAAAGGGGGATGCCAGCTTGTCGACAATTTGCAGTTCAATCTCGACCCCGCCATCAAAGCACAAATGAATGCGGTCGTCTGCGGATTGCGGCGGCACCACTGCAGCTGTCGAATACAGCGAAGAGGTAGAGTATGAGGAGGATGTCGTCGTCGTCGATGCTTCTACTAAAGAAGGAGGGGGAGGCGGTGGTGGTGCACGTCGAGTGGTTGCTTCTAGCTGATTGCCAATATGGCTGACCATATCCAATATATCGCAGCTGGCAAGGCGGGAGCACATTTCCGACAGTTCCACCTCGAAATCGTTGTTGTGAAAGTGCGAGGCGAAATGGGTGCCGCCACCTCCACTGCTTCCACCCCCACTGTGTGAACTCGTGTCCAAGTCTTGGGCAGCACTAGAAGATCCCGGGGAGAGAGAGTCGTTGGATAGTGAGTCCTCTGAGTAGCACGACTTGTCTGAATTGCGACGCTGTTCGACGAAGTTGCATGCGGCAAATGGTGACGACGTCGACGAGGAGCATTCGGTTGCCTCACACGACAACTTCCTGCCAATGCCTTTGGTGATTGAAGGCGCCCCGTCCAATGGTCGACTGATGACAAACGACGGTAGGGTGGTTTTGTTATTCTTCGTAACACCACGGGTATTGTTTTCAAGGCTGTCCATCGAATCCTCCGACGTGTCGGTGCTGGCAATAAGAGTCACTTCACTACCTTGTACGTCCGTACATGTGACGCTGATTTGCGGATGCGGCGTTCCGCCAATACCGCCAATGCCAATAGCCAGCCCGCCGACGATGCCACTAACAGCCTGTTGCATCTGTGGAAGCTCTTCCTGAATCATGTCGAGGCCTGGACTACTCGGATTCGAAATGGGCGAATTTGTTAGCGAGCGATGATTGTGTATGTTGAGAATGTGATGCGGAAACGTTTGTAAATTTTGGAAGCTGAGTGCTTGCTGTATACACGCGGCATGATAGGCGGCAGCGGCAGCAGCCTGCTGCAGATCGTCTACGGCTCCTGCTGCAGCATTGTTGCCGGCGGTGCACGTACTCGAAGGAAGCGATGACGGTAGCGAAGTGGACGAGGAGGACAGTACTGTCGATTGGGTTGATTGCTGTTGCTGTACCGCCACCGTTGCTCCAACAGTTGCCTGATGGAAGCCCGTGCCCTGCGTTATGCTTGGGCCAGTAGAGCCGCACGTGTTCAGACCACTCAAGCCTTGCGTAATCGACGACACTGTGGGTATGATGTGATGGTGATGATGGTGGTAAACGGGCGTGTTTAATGCCATTATGGGCGAAGTGCTGCCTCCAGAATACATGTAGTAGTGTGGCGGAGGCGGTGGGACATGCATTGGTGAACCACCAGCACTGCCTCCACCGTAGGGACTATGCATTGGACTATAGCAGCCGCCACCACCACCACCGGCAGCTGTTGCGGCAGCCACAGGAATATAATCATCGCGCATACAGCCAACACCTCCACAGGTGCTGTTGCCACAATTTTGATAATGTAACGGTGAGGATGGAGAATTCGGCTGTGCCTGCATACATGGATCACCGCTGCCACCGCCTCCTGTGGCACCAGCAGCGAGCAGCGTTTGGTGGTGATGATTATGGATCGGTGAGCCGGGAATTGAACGAGGCGGGCTGGAGCGAGTTGCCAGACCAGCTAGACCGCGTTGCAGTCTTTGACATTCCTGCTGTGCCGTTGCCGGTGAAAGGGTACGTGAACCTGCTGAACCTTCACTGCCGCGCCGCACTGGTGAAAAACGTTCTAGATTCTTTGGCTCACGACCTACGACAAGAAAATATCAATATTGGGTGTTGACGACGGCAACGAGAAATGAAGTACAGGAAGAATGAATAACACAATAACACAACAAACATACAAAAACACTTAAACTAACCGGATCAGAGTTAGGTATAAAAACATTGAAATGTTAAACGACAAAATAATACAAGCACACACAACAACAATTTGTGCAAATGTGATTTACTGGCTCACTGACTGACTTGTGATTTGCTTGCTTACCAGATTCTTGTACGGTGGGCAAATGTGGTTTGGCATGATGATGGTGCCTCGAGTGTTTGCGCGTCACCACCGGCTTGAACTTGCAGGATTGAATGCTCGCAACTACATCGCGCACAACGTCTGGGGACGCGACTGTTGTTGTGCGAGAGGGTGGGTGGATGGGTGGATAACACGCAACGTAACACCAACGCGCAAAAATAGCACAACCAACAACAAAACCATGCAATAAAAGAAAAATGTGATTTCAACAACAAAAATAAAATAATCAAAGAAATACGACAACGCTGCAGCAAACTACTACGCGCAGTCAATTGTGAGAAAGTGCCACCGTCATTTTGCAACTACCCACAAAGTGCCTTGATTAGTCAAACAAAATAAGAGTGATAGAGAAAGAAAGGAAAGTGCGCTATATACAACTCACCCGCTCGTGGTGTCACCATCAGCAGGCCTGTACGTCGTGTCCGACCGCCGCCGCCGCCACCTCCACTGCTGCCTCCACCAGGAACAACAATAGAATCTCCGCCGCTGTTGCTGCGGGCTGCATGAACATCCTCGGGATTCGCCATCGTGTGACGGCGGCTGGTGCCACCACACTGATGATATCGCGACACACCAATCACGTCAGCCAAATCGTCAGCGTATGCAGCAGCGGCATAAGCGCCCGTCGCCGCCACCTGTTCCGATAGACTCATACCGCCGGCGGCCGTGATGGAACTGCTCGCCGACATCGTCATCGTCGGATCGAGATTCAGCTGGTCGTGACTGCTGGTGGCGCGATCAACAATACCAACCATCGCACGCAGATGCAAGTTGGCGCCACCGTCAGAGGCACGCCGCCCAAAGCCTCCAGCGGCATTCAACACCGTAGGCGGCTTCAGCAGGTGCGGATCCTTGCCGACGTACGTCGTGTGCTGTGATGAGGGATGCTGCTCGAGGAGGGGCAGGTTGAGCAGTAGATTCGGCTGTGGAATCGGTTTGGCTTGTGCCAGCTGCGACATATACGCATGCGATTCGAGAACTTGCTCGTGGGCATGGTCGCCGGGACCGACAGTATGACGACGTGCTGCTTGAAAACCACGCTCACGCTCCGCCAACGATGAATTGTACGATCCATAGCCGGTCGTTGTCGTTGCCGTCGACGCCGTTGGTACCGATAATGAAGATGGGAATGATGATTCGTCCATGCTGTTGTCCATATCAAATTCACCAAACTGCAAGAAATAAGTAGTAAGTATAAGTAGTAAGTCTACTTGAGAAGACATCCTGAATCACCTTTTCCAATTGTTGCGAGTTCTCATCGCCGAGGTAAACAGCAGGAATGGTTGGCATGGAAACAAAAGGCGACGCAACTTCATCGCCGGCAGTTGGCGGTGGTATTATACAGCCCGCCGTGATGGTCATGCTCGGCGGGGCAGCGGCCCCCTCGTTGAAACTCCGCCGACGTTGCTTGACTTCATCACGCACCGCACGTAAGCTGTTCTCATTGAAGCTTTCACGACGCACACAACCGGATGACGTCGTGACGTCCATTGCTTCGTTGTTTGCGTGCACATCTAAATGGTGTACGTTCAACGAGGCCTCGCTGCTACGGTCGTCCAGACACTCTATGCTTTGATTACTCACTGTGCTAGTGGAACCGACAACAGAGATGTTTGTGGATGTGTTGTGCGTTTGTCGTTGCATCAGCTATAAAAGACAGGCAAACAGGCACAGTCAGAAACTAGATGCGTGATGACGTTCACTTACTTTCGATTCGAAATTGATACACCGCTGATGCAACTTATCCACTAGGAGGCTGTAGATTGCGTAGACGTGATCGAACGAGTTGGCCTGTACGCTCTTCATAATCATGTCCTGTGTGAGGCCTGGTAATTGCGTCATATGTTCAATCACCGTCTTATTGTAGAGTTGGTCGCGCGAGGCAGGCGGCGTCGACACGGCCGCCACCTCCTGGTGGCCTTTGAGCCACGCGTGTTTACCAATATTTGCCAACGACATTCGTTTGTCCGGATCGACGACGAGCATGTGCCGAATGAGATGCTCGCATTCCTGGCTCATAAAGTACGGAATACGAAACTTCCCCTCGATGACCAGGCTGCGCAGCACTTGCAAATTCTTGCCCACAAATGGCAAGTGACCGCAGACGAGTACGTAGAGCACGACGCCCAAGCTCTGCAAATGTATGCACACACCCCACACATAGATATAAATAATATCAAACTGCGTACATAAATTACTCCAAACATACCCAAATATCAGCCTTGGGTCCATCATATTTTAGTCCTTTAAATAGTTCGGGTGCTGCGTACGGCGGGCTGCCGCACCACGTCGACAATAACACACCCTCCTTGAATTGATTACTAAAGCCAAAGTCAGCCAATTTAATATTCATGTTCTGATCGAGTAATAGGTTCTCGGCTTTGAGATCGCGATGCACGACTCCGTTGCGGTGGCAGTAGCCAATCGCCGAGACAATCTGCGCAAAGATACGACGCGCCTCTGCCTCCAGCATGCGCCCGTTTGCAGCGAGATAGTCGAATATCTCGCCCTTGCTGGCGTACTCGGTGACGATGTAGATCGAATGCTTGGTTTCCATCAGTTGATAGAGGCGCGTAATGTGCGGGTGACGCAAGCGTTTCAGGTTCTCGGTTTCTCGCACAATCTTTGTGAGATTGTCTACATCCAACACAGTCTTGTCAATTATTTTGATTGCCACCTACAAACAAACAACACAAACGCGTACATACGTGTGAACAAGATTGATGCCGATACCGGCGGCAATAGTAATGAAAATTGTGTGCGTATTGCGCGTGCAGTTAGGCTGGTCACGCGTTGAAGCGCGTGCAAGCCGTCACGTTGAGCATTTTCTATTACGGATGGTCGTGTGCGGCTGCTGCTGATATTGCTATCATGGCAACGGCCAACGAAGAAGCGATCAATTGTCGAATGCAAATTGACGCCGATTTATTCATTAAAGCCAATCAACAATAACGTGCCACACATCGCGGACAGAGTCGGCCGTCAATTAAACATTTGCTCAAGACGCAACCCAACGATAACAACGATCAATGGAACGAGACTGTGCGCACGATTTTTCGCGTTGTTAGCAGCAAAGGACCAGTTCTCTTATTATACTTAT